>JABVXU010000554.1:0-35112 GCA_013365365.1 Cruorifilaria tuberocauda
GTAATTATTAAATATTGAATGTTTACTATTTCTTTTGCCGAAAATTATAAAACTAATAAATGAAAAGTGATGAAAAAGGAGACAAATGAATTAATAGAATTTGCAGAAAAATTGGGCAATTTTAAATTTATAATTAAATTATTAATGACAGACTTTTCAATATCATTTCAGAAATATCTATTTTCGAGACTGTGAACGGATCATGGATCAGCTTGTTGCACCAATGAAATTTCTCAAAATTGATGATGTGGAATTTGTTGCATTAAAAGCTTGCGTTCTGTTTAATCCTGGTTAGCTAGCTGTTATAATTAACTTTTTTTCTATATTTTATAAATTGGTGGATTCTTTTTCGATGAAAATTTTTAATAAATTGGAACAGTAATTTTCAAAATCTTATCATACTATGAAAAATGTCTTGTTCATGAATTTTAATCGATAGATGTAACTAATTGTACAGTTAAATAGGCTTTAGATGAAATACTTGGGAAGGATTTAAAGTCATTTATTGTAGTAGCAAAAGGCTTATCAAGTGGAAGCGTTATGGATATCTTAGCAACTCGTCGTCGTATATTCGGCGCATTGGAGCATTATGTTAGTATGAAAATTCCGACTGACGTGAACAGAATTGGTGATCTTACATTCTTCATATTATCACCGTTACAGGTTAATTAATTTTTAATTTTTATAATACACTTTCATAGTATTGTGAAAGTTTTTGAACTAGGCAGTTATTATGAAATAAGTAGTATATTATGTATATTGAAATAGTAATATGAAATAAGTAGTTATTACTAAAAAGTAATTGTATAAAATTATCAATAATTTTAGAAATAATTTAATGAGTTCATTTATTACAAAAATATTCCCGAAAAAATTTTTTAACTAATTTCCAGTTTGTATTTTCTTGAAATATTTCATAAACTTTTATTTTTCACATTAAATGTATTGTATCATTGGAAATACAAAAAGTCCAACTTTCATATTGTTTAATTGTATTTACTGTAAGCTGCATGATTCATTTTCAGGCATTAGCTAATGCTGTTTGTGAGGATGTTTTAGTATTCAAATTATCAGGTGTCGCGAATATTGATCAATTAATGGAAGAATTAATTTTAACTGAAACAAAAGAACGAAAAATTTCTGGTCGCTTAAATTCTGGTAACTTTTTGCAGCGTTTCTTTCTTTCATTTGTAAAATTCAAAATGAGATATTTAGACATTTTTCGTAAAGTTATAATGAAACGCTTGAATCTTAGAACTTAAAAAATAAAATCTTAAGCTTCTTCTGAAATAACAAAACTTTCATTTTCCAACTTTAACTTTTTATATTTAATCATCTGATAAATCATTCTAATAAAAACATTTGAATTAAATGGATAAAGTGCAAAACTTTCGTCCATGTAATTAATTAAAAAACTCGATAGCTTAGTTAAGTATTACTGCTAAGAAGTAGTATGGGAAAAAAATCAATATTGTACTTTATATTTTCAAGAAATTATATTTACAATTAATATTTGATTACCGTTTTTGTTGTCTATTAAATAATTTTAAATATTTTGAGAAGATTGTTTTCTTTTGTTTCTCTTTCTTTTTTCTTAACTTTTCCAGAAAATTTATCGATGAGAAACTTATATACGGAAAGATTGAAAACATCATATTTGAGCAATTCAACTTCGTGTGATGACGTGGAAAGGTTTTTTTAGAAGCTTAATTTGCTTTAGCATTAGGAAATATCACTTTTCTATAATCTCATACTTTCATAGTTACTTTATAATCGGTCATCTTAACTCTCCCGGCATATATGCGTCATAAATTTAATTTGACAAAGTTATTAGTAATATAAATTGATATTACAGAACAATTTCAAATATTTGGCGGATTGAAACAAAAACATTTCAACTTTTTTTGATTTTCGAAAATGACTTAAATTGCAATTATAAAAGTTGAAATGATCAAAATTAAAATTACTTTTCTTTTGTATTACAGTCCTATTTTGAATCATTTAAACAATACTTCGAATACATCATCACCCGCTGTTGATATGAATGATTTCGAAGAACCATCATATCGTAGATATTCACCAACAGTCAATACATTATCATCCCTCATTCTGGATCCCTTTAAAAGGTACACATAAAACACACCTTGTTTTTTCAATAAGTAGAAATCCGACTAATTTAAAAATGGAAATATCTTCAAGAAGACAACATTCAGTAATTTTAATTTGTTTTCATTAATATCAAAATAATAAAGAAGTAAGCATACTTGAAGTAACCATTTCTAATTTTGATTCCTTATCGATATTTCTTCATTTCCAATTTTCAGTACTGTATGCAATTATCAAGTATACTGTGATAAAATACTGTTTGAATATCTTTTGTCGTTATCTTGCAATCAAAAAAAGAAAAGTCGTTAGGGGAAGTTATCTCGAAATAAAACAGTAAGAATTCGAATTAACAGTATTTTTAGAAAAACTTAGAATTCACATTATCAAGTTTTAAGTGATAAAGATGATAACTGATAAATGTTTAGTGACCCTGCATCCCCAGTACAACTTCAGTCGACCAGTGTCTCGGATATCACTTCTCCAACATACTTAACAGCTTGGACAACGCCATCATCGCATCGAACAACCTATCTCGAGAACGATGACTATTACATTGCTTCATCCATGAATTTTTAACCATTAATTATTTAAATCTCATTTGAAGTATTAATTATTATTCAAAGTATAGATAAAAGCAATTTCCTTTCAAAGAGGAACTAATGAAGGTAAAAAAAGTAGCTAAGAGGAGAAATGATAATAACCTTTCTTATCATTAATTAACATTGTTATACTTATCATAAAAGTTTTCTTTTCTTTCCTTCTTCATAAAATATCAATTTATCACAGTGTTTTTGTTTAATGCTATTACATTACTCTTATTTTCTTCCATACTTTTGTTTTAAGAAACTTTTGAGAATGGATTATACGCATTTGTTGCGTATAATCCATTCTCAAAAGTATTTTTCTGGGAAATTTTCTTACGTTTATAATCAGTCATTTTTCTCTCTACAAGTGAATAATACTTCATAACGTTTTACGTGACCTCTAAAAGTTAAAATTCTTGTTATTTTCTATTATCAATATAATTTGTTTTCGTGCAATGTTTTAATAAGTTTCATTTTCAGCTTCAGTTTCATTTTTAATTAGCTTAATTAGTTCCAAAACTCTTTCATTATCTTGTTATACGAAGAATTGAATATCCAAGTATAGCTGTTGCTTGGAATGAACTTCTCGGTATTTCATGATATAATATTAGTGCATAATTCGGATATGAATAAGCTGGCCGAGACGGAGAGACATTTTCTATTTTCATTTCTACTTCACTTTATCAAACTTATTTGTTAAATTATTATGATTTTGCTCAAATTTTTAGAGCCTTTTCCTTCATATTCCATCCAAATATTATTAAACTTTTGTAGATTTACACAACTGATATATCTGTTGCATTGCAAGAGAATTTGTAGAATTTATTGATTATAAGTATGTTGCAATATAACTGATATAAGTATCACAAATTTACCTCAGACTGACAATTTTCTTTTTAATTTTCTTGGATTTAAAAAAAAATTTTTGATCTAAAAAACTTGCAAAAACTTGATTTCTTCCTCTTTTATCTTATCTCCCGTATTCCCGATGTTATTTGATATACATTTGCTCAAATTTACGGATACTACCATTTTCTGGATAGCATTTTTCCTTTTATCGCACCAATACATTCATATATCATCATATTACTATAGATATTATAATTGTATAGATATTGTTATCATTTTTAACTTTGAAAGGTATGATGTAATTTTGTTCGGTAATTGATTAAGTAATTTCGAAGAAACTATAAAGTATACAATTAAAGAGTTCGACAAACTATCAATCTTTGAATGGCATATCAGTATGGTAATTGCTAATTTTTCACCTCATTTTGTTAGATTCAATTCAAATGTTGAATTATTTTCTCCAAGCATTTATTGATTTTCTTTGAGTTTTACTTTTTGCAACAAAATATATTTTTTTGTAAGTATTATCATTAGGACGATATTTGCCTACATTTCATTTAACCTGAAATTTTGACTTAAGAAAACGTGTACTTGCTGCACTTATTTCACTTCACTTCATAGCGCAAAATTGGAAAGGGACGTCGAAAATGGTAAAATATTCTGATAGGTAAGAGAATTAAGGAATGAAATAAAAGAATTTTTGCGTGTAAACGTCAAATTTGCAGAAGTAGCTAAAATGCAAATGAGTTAATTTCAGAAAAGAACCCTTAAATTCCATTGAATTGCTTCAACTTTAAACTTTTATTGGAATTAAAGTAAATTATAAAGACTTAATTTAAATTGAGCAAAATTATAAGAAAACTTAACTGATTAAATCGCTTCGGCTAAAACTTATTATATCTCGGGCGTAGAACTGTTAAATATCCAATATATATTGAAATATAATAACATTAAATAGAATCGATACAAGTTTTTAAGTATAAATTAGATAAAGTAATAAAAAGGTAACTAAAACAGATAATGCGATGGAAAATTCTCGAAAAATTATCACATTTTCTGCTAAAATGATAAAAAGATATGCATTATCACTATATCATTACTGATTTAATTAATTTATCATATAATTAAGTATATATTTTTTCAAAATTGCAAATAAATGGATATATTCCAACGAAACATTTGAATATTCTTTGGTGTTTTGAAAATTTTCCACAGTTTCTCAGATTGGAACTAAAAAGAAATGGAAAATATTATCTCTAGGCTCATTTTCTCATATCTTCAGCAAAATTAATCCTTAAAGAGCCAATCATCTCCGTATAATTCCACTCCACAAATGCAATACTTTGTGCATTCTTCGTTAAATTCACTATAAATACGGATTTAAATTCACAAAGCTCGACAATTTCAGATTAAATAAGCAATAGAAAGAAATTTTGAAATTATTACAGGCTGTGATGATTACCAAAATGAAATACTCAAAATGATCATAACATTAATCATTGCTAAATCATTATTTGACCTATTAATGACTAGCTAATTCTCCTTTTATCGTTTTGAACCGAATTAATAAAGACAAAATAAATATAAATAAGCAGGATAGACATATGGACATTGATTAAAATAAACCAAAGAAATACTGTAAAAATTTTCAATTTTAAATGATGAAAAATTATTTATTAGTTTCTTTATTCATTTATAATATTATTTTGTTGTTTTATTTCTGAGCCATTTTTAAAAGTACATTTGCTTTGCGGTCACATAGAAGGAACGACGTAAATGAGAAATAACTCTTTTCATACTTCACATTTTCATCGTCTTTTCATTTTATTAAGCTTATATGAGAGATTTAAGTGAGAGGGGAAATGAAATTTTTAAATTGCTATCTCTCGAAAGCTGTAAAACTGAAAAACATGTGGAAGAGTTCTTTTCTTCTCTCTTCAAGAAACTTTCTACATAAGTAATTTTGTGAATAATTTTCAAATTTTCTTCCGTTTAATCCATCGTTCGATAATTTTTTATAAATTTTATAAAAGTAAGTTTTTTTGCATAACTATTTGACCTAATTATTTGTATTTCAGAATATTCTGAAATTCGCTTTAATAAGGAGAAACTTACTGTAGTTGATCACCTATAGGATAGTTTTAATCAAATTATCAAAGTCTTGTCGTTCAATTATTTTATTACTTTCTATCAGAATAAAATTTTGTGTCATCAAAATTGTACTATCTGAGATTTTATACTATTTTAAATTTTGTAAAATATTTATCTGATATTAACAAGTAGTGATAAATCTAAAGTCGAATAGAGAATCGGAAGGTTCTATTACGTATAGTTATTTGTAATAATTTAGATTGCAACCATATTAATTATCTAACTCTACACCAATCAATTCGAAATTTCATGATAAAATTGATAAATGAAGCAATTCATGGGAAGTATGAAATATTATTGATGCTCTCGTCCAAATTTCCATTGCTTAATTAATTTCGAATTTTCATATCGCATTATTAATTCAAAGTCACTAAATTAAATTGCATTTATGATTTCTGTCTGTGAATAAAGCCTACCGTATCATTTAGAGAATCTTAAACGAATATTAAAGCATTTTATTAGATAATATTAGTTAATCACCTAAAAATATATCATAGTATATGGTTTACAAAATTGTTTTCATTTCAGGTTTTTTTAAAATTATTCATTTTATAATAATTAATTCAATGATTTCCATTTTTTCTCTATTTATTTTTACATTAGAATATCAATGTATCCACTTTAAATCATAATAAAACACTTTAGAACAAATATAAATCATCAAATTGATCCATAAAGAGTAAGTAAAACAAACTAATACTAAGTTATAATAATTGTTCGTAATTCATTTATTTTGATTCCTTTACACTTTGTTTATTACAATCTTTCCTTTCCTTTAATTAAAATATTGTATTAAACTAAAGTTTAACTGCAAAAAGAATTTGACGGATTTTTTTCTTATCGCTTATCATTCTTCTCATATTAGCACAGTATTTATCATTCGATATTTGCATGTAACTGAAATAAGTAAAGTGTAAATGAACAAATAAACAAAATCTCACATTCTTGTGCAGTTAAGAATTCATGTATTCATATTCTTTTCATATCGTAATCATATATTCATATTCATGTTCTCTTCATATCGTAATCATATGTTCATATTCATATTCTTTTCATATCGTAATCATATGTTCATATTCATATTCTTTTCATATCGTAATCATATGTTCATATTCATATTCTTTTCATATCGTAATCATATGTTCATATTCATGTTCTCTTCATATCGTAATCATATATTCATATTTATATTCAAATTCACAAGTAAGAATTCATATTCACAAATGAAGAATTTAACACTCAAACCTTCTTATTTCTTTAAAAGAAAAAAATAAAACAAAAGAGCAAAAACGAAAAAAAGCGAAAGAAAAAACTGAAATTGAATGAGCCGTTAAAATTGGGTCAGACAATCAATTAGTTTCAGTTTAATACCAAACTAAACTTATTGCTTAAAACACACAACCCAACATATAACTCCTCGTGTTTCAGGTTTCACAGGTAATTTTTGCTGCAAATTCAAACTTATCTTTTCATTGATTTAAAAATAATAGTCTTTCATATTTTATTCATTTAATTTAAGTTTTTCAGTTTTTGATTTAATTTAAATTCATTTGAAACTTTCATCGAAATTTGCAAATTTTGTCTTGAAATTCTGTTGGCAAATTTTCTATCAGAAGATTTTTTAGTCATAAGTTTAAGCAAAAATTAAATCCGAATTATATATAATTTAGTATAATAACCATATGAAAGATTCATAGGAATTTTTATAAATGATTTCATGAATTTTAAATGATTTCAATCTATTTAAATATGCATTGGTTCAATATCATTTTCCTTTTGCTTATAAACAACATTTGAATAATGATTTCCAATTACTTACACTATTTTCAGGTCAAAGATTTTAAAAAAGAGAAATGAAAACATATAAAATGAAGTTAGTATTGGCATTCAAATGATTTGTTGATAAAAATTGGATCGTACTTTGGGATTACTTCACTAATAATGGAATCAAATAGTTGAATAAGTTGATTTATGCTGCAACTTATATTTGATAATGATTTCCGCTAATAATCTTAAGAATTAAAATAGTTATAACTATCATTAAAAGGATTGACGTTTTTTCCCTTCCCTTTAAATAATATTAATCTAATTGTAAATATCTTATCATAAACAATTTAAAAAATTTGTATTCAAATTTTCCATTCAAAATTTTAAACCTAATGTTTCGAAATAAATGGATATAAGCTTTTCATAAAGAGAATTATTAAGAAATTTATTTATTGGGATTTCGCTTAATACTCATTAACTGTAATTATCAAAGTTATATTTTCTTATGGGCCAAAAAACTACTTAATTTCTCAAACTTTTCGGTTGCACATTGCAAAGCTTCAGCTATGAGCTGTTAGAAGTATGCGGAGAAAGGTAAATAAATGTAAGTGGGATTCTGAACAGATAACTGAACACATCACATTACTTTATGGATTATATGAGATGGAAAAAGTATAATTGAATATGAAATTGCTCTGTTCATTCAGCTGTAACAATTATTTTTCAGTTTAGTTGAGAAAAACTTTTTTCCAACGCCTTACTTTTCTTATTTAAATGTGATGAAGTTATTCATAAATTACAAATTGTTAGTTTGTTCGATTGTTAGATTGTTAGTTTCTATCTATTGTATTTAACAATGAATCAGTTTGTAAGCTTTTCATATTTTCATTAAAACAAAGTATCTAAAATTTTCTTCGATTTATTTTTTAAAAATTAATTTAATTTTTAATAGGAAATACAAAATCAAAAAAAATTAGGTAAAAAGATACTTGAAAATTTTTCAACAATCGACTGCTCTTGCTGATGATACAGTAAAATTGATCATAAATTTTAATGAAAATGAAATAAATTGAATTTTAATAAAAGCGCCTATTTTTTCCCATATAGTTTTTTTGTGAATTTTCAAATGGAACTGTGTAAATTAAATTTGATTGAAAATGTTTCTTTATAGAATTTAATTGATATCAAGGATATCATCGTTGAAAGAACTGTATTATTACGGTACGAATGTCATCGCTATTATTTTTGTTAATCTGATAAGACTTTAATCAAATTTGCTTGCTGATATTACTGATAATATTATCATCAAAATGGTAGTTGGACGTTCAGCTATATTTGCTAAGTCTCATCGACGATATTCACTTATAGCATCTGATATGCCAGCTAGCACAGCTAAACTTATTCGTCGTCGTGACGAAACTTTGAAAGGCAGGCGCTTTATTTGTTTGTTTCATGGTTTTCATTTTTGTGACGATAAATTAAATTATCATTCGATAGCTGCCTTCAAGGTGAAAACAAATCCTTTCGTACAAACAATAAGTAAGCATTATTTATGAAATATTTTAATATGAAAGTTCTGCTATTGAATTGCTAATGTTAGCATAGAAACAAAAAATAGCTGCAAACTATTAGCTTCAGAATAATTTAATTCAAATTATGTTCTATTTAACCTGAATGTTTGACCTTTGATTTAGTCTTCAAAAAAAGAAGCAAAGAATTGATATTTAGCTTAATTTCAACAATCTTTTCATTTTTTATCCTTATTTCAATTTCAATTCTAATACACATAACATTCAAAGTAATAATCATCCTTATTATATTGAAGTTACAAATAATGAAATTTGGATTAAAAAAAGAGGAAACTTTTGCGTAAAATTATTCACTTTTCTATAATTACAGTTAATTAACAGTGTCAAAACAGAAATACAAATCGAGAAACGAAATTAGGTAATTTCAAGTAAAATAAAAAGAGTTTGATTAAGTAGAAAGAGAAAAAGCATTGGAGAGAATAAGCATAAAAAAGCTTTAAAAATGCTAACAACAAGTTAGCCATCAATAAACTGACTTAATGTGTTTCCTTCTTTCTCATTTTCCTTCTTTCGTATGATACTTTAAAATGAATATTCAGTTAAAATATTCCGGTATTTTTTCCGGTTTTTCTCCGTCCCATCTAGTCCTATAACTTCGAGATATATTGTTTAAAATGAAATTTTTTGCAAATTTCTTATCTATTTTTCCTCTATCGATTTGTACATACTTGTTTAGTATACCACTGATTGATTCTAAGAATATTCCACTGAGATGGTCGGACGAAATTTTACTGAAATAAAAGGTTCGTGATGATATTATAATATGTTGTTATCATATCATATGAATAATTATAAGTTTTACGCACATCTCATAAATAACTATGAGAAATGCGATGAAATTCGTGCATTCTTTGATATCATTGATTATCTATTCAGCATGTCTTTCATCATTGATAGTTAGTCCTTCAAGACTTTTATTGCTTCAAAAAATCATCGTTTTACACCTTTTGCCTTCTTATCAAGGTAACCTAAAAAGAAATTCACTTACTAATAGTGATAAGAGAAATAGCTGGCAGCAGCTTGATAAGAGATCATTGATTGATTTTCCTTATCTCAAAACAGGATATTCTTCTTAGTGAAATTTTTTTATACTTATCAATCATATTTTTGATAGTAATACGCCTTTAAATGATAACTGTAATTCCTCCTAAAGTTTACTTATACTTTCATGGGTGATTTCACCACAAGTTAATCCTTAAAGGTAATATTTGTTAATATTTTTTAATATTTGGTCATAATAGATTAATAGCATATCCAAGTTTTTATTATCAGATAATGCTGTGCTATCTCTAATTTACGCAAAATAAACTTGGAGCTTTATTCAGATTTTAATTTTACATTAGAAGGAAGTATTTAAAGTTAAATTGATAAGTAAAATCAAATCAGAAGAGCAAAAATTCAATTATTCAGCTATCCAACATCAAATTCTCCTCTTTTCGCTTCAAATTCTGCTTACTTTTCAGTGAAAAAATTTTTTTGAAAAGAAACGATGAAGCATTGATAATCTTCAATTTCATGTTTCACATATATCGGAATTGAACGATTAATTCTTATTAGAATATAATCGAATATTTATTGTATATTGTATGGAATAATTTACTGGGAATTATGATAATTTGTTGTAGAAAAAGTAAAATATTTCGTTACATAAATTATTGATTTTAGTAATTTAGATAAGTATGAAAATAATCAAATGAAATCAGTATTGGAGGTAATGATCTGACGGTTGAAATATGATCGAAGAGAAATTGATAGAATTGGAATGAATTAGAATTTGCAGGATGTAATGTGATTCGGAAAGATATCGGAAATCAGAATTTGACATAAAAGCGGAAATTTTTTGAAATGATTTTAAGATCAAATCGAATTTGAAAATGAATTTAGAAATTTTAAAAAGATTTAAAAAATAAGATATATTGATTTATGAAATTGTTGAGGTTATGATTGAAAATTTTAGGATGAAAAGATATATTGTGTATGATGAGGCGCAGTACGTATAAAACCGCCAAATTAATTTTTCATGGAATTAGCAGAAAATTACAATTTATGCAAATGATCGAATTGCGTGCCTGAGTCTAAATTTCAAACAGGATATCGCCATTACTCTTTCATTTCTCTGATGTTAAGATGGATAAAATGATTACCTTCAAAATCGCTTGTAATTTTTGCTCTTTCCGACTCTTCTGATAAAGATTAGAAGAGTTTGAGAGCATTTCCCTAAATAATATTTGAAATGCTAATTAATTATAATAATAATCATAAAACTCCAATCATAATCACAATCAAAGAATCAATCATAAAACTAAAAAAAAATGATAAAACTGATAAGAAAGATAAATTTTGATAGCTAAAAATTTTGATAGGCAAAGCAAAATAAAAGTTAAACACATTGTTAGTCTTCGAATTAGAAATGTATTATTGAGCAAAGTTATTTAAAAATTTGGCAATTAGAAGTGATGATTTTTGAGATTTATCAAATAAATGTGATGGAAATTTTTGAAAAAATATTTTGTGCCAAATTCAGATAAGTAAGCTCGATATCCGGTTTACACCCTGCATTTCGTTTAGATTAAACTAAATTCCGGAACATATTCTGAGATAATTACCGAAAATATGCAATATAATAATAATATTAGATAATAAGATTGAAAATAAAGAAGTGATTACTGATATAACAGTGAAATACATGCGAACGCTTGGATTGAGTAACTTTTCAAAAAAATTTTTAAATCCTTTTTGCTTTTGGAAAAATTATCATACGTTATTTTACGATATACTTTACGACGTTTTATTCATTTTTAGAATAAAATTTTAAAATTTCACTAAAAAAAATTACGTAATTCAATCTTTTTAATAATACTTGTCAATTTTTTATTGTTTTGCAACTTAATGATAATGGTTTTGAATAAGTAAAAGAAAGTTTGGTACCATCTATTGATAATGAAAATCTCTCTAAGAGAATTTTCTTCTTTTCCTTCAAAAATAATTACACTTTTTGAAAGAAATAAATAATTATACTCTATTTTTCCTTTTTTTTCTTGGTTATATTGATCTATATGAAAATTTATTACTTTTGATAGGAAATTTTGCAACACAAGCTTTTTCTATTTTTCAGAATAATTTCATTGAATGTAAAAAAGCATTCAATTTAGATGAAGCTTCAATTCATTCAAATTGAATGCACTTAACATCACGAATAGCTTTATTTTGAAATCATCCGTAAAATTTTACCCCAAAAGTTATTAGCTTAGTTTTAAGGTATCATTTTTAACATTGTTGATATGTAAATAACAGTTTGTGTTGTTCATTGTACGGAAGAGGGAGAGGAATTTATGTTTTTGGTAGAGGAGAAAATTTCACCTGGAATTTCTCCTCTTCCAGATGAATTTTTAGGATATGAAGTATTGATTATTGTATCGGTAATAAACACAGGTAAATCTTTACGTATTGCAAGAATTTTGATTTTGATAGCAAAAGCTGAAAAATGTTTGAGAATTGCGCAATGCAATGCTTCAAGTACCCAATTAGATGCATAGAAATGACTAATTATTTATTCATGCTGTTTTTTAATTGTTCAAAACAATAAACATTGATATTTAACAAAGAAAAATAAGCATTAGAGAATGTAAAGTACGAATTATTGATATAAATCAGTATGAGGAAGAAATTCACACAATTAATTAACATAAGATAATTATTAGTAATCTAAAAAATCTCTTTTCAAAAATTTTGAAGTATACAAAGTATTATTTCATGTAAAAATTATAAATTTAATTTTAAATTTATAGTTAATTTCTTTCTTATTTCGATTAGATTTTCTCCAGTAATTTTGAATGAGTAAAATATGCATTACTACCTGTTAATCATCTACCTCTTTTTAGCTAACAAAATTAACCAAAAAGACAGAATGAATCATTTCGAAATTCAAAAATTCTAAATTTGAATTATTCATTTTGTTGCTTTCAACATAATGTTTTGGATATTTCGTTGAAATATATTTTGCGGCAATAGCTTAATTTAATATTTAGAAATGTAATGAAAATTTCGTTTAGATTGGATAGTAGAAATGAAGAAAGTTGGAAAAAGTTTTATAGTCAAAAAAAGAATTTTTGGGAATTTAAGTGAACTGAAAAAAATTTCCCGTAAATACTGCTTTTTCATTCATAGACCATAGTATGCATGCAATTTAAATGAAAGAATTAAATGAGAGAAAAGAATGGAAAAAAGAGCATTTGTTGAGGAAAATACTTTTGTTGACCTTATCTTGTACCTTATATTTCTATTTAGGAAGTTATATCAGATTCCAAATTTTTCAACTCTTTTCACTCACTGACTTATAATTTTAGCTCTTTTGATTGAAGCTATTTTTTCCTTTCAGTTCTCGCCGTTTTTCGGAATAATTCGATTTTGATAAATATCCAGAAAGTATTTTTGTATTGATTTTTTTAATCCATTATAATTCGTGTGGGATAATCATGATTTCGTATAAACTGAAAAATGATATTTTCCCGGTATTTCTCAAAAATCCACATATTTTTACTTTTTTCAATAATTACATTGCAATTAGCTTCAACAGCAATGTCATCTACAATCTTTATCCATTTCAATTTAATTATTCTCAGCTAACATGTCAGTCTCAAATTTGAAAGTGTATCGAAGAATATTTAAAAATAGATTTAATTGATTTATTCTGTTTCGATGTCTTCATTAAAATTTCAAACTATACATATCTGTTAGTCTCTTTAAATCTTTGCTTAATGGTTAAAACTTCTTTTGCCCCATATAAATTTTAGGTAAGAATGAATTTTAGGAAATTAATTTTATCGGATTTCATATAATCACTGATTATATTACATTCACAGATACATTAATAAATAATCAAAAATTGATCAATTCTTCCCAAGAAGGAAAAAAGTAATTTGTCGGAAATCAATGTACATCGAAAATCAAGTTGAAAATTTTACGCCTAGTAACAATAATTAAATTCATCGTACTTCTCCTTCTTGTTACTCGCATTCTCCACATGCCTAAAACAAATGCAATTATCCAAGCAAACCATTTTTCGTAGCATTAGCCAGAGAAGTAACGGCAAGCTTATTTAATAATAGGCTTCCTTCCGCCCACCTCTTCTTCTTCCGCCTTTTTTTTGCCAGGACTTATTGATTTCCTCAAATAATATTCATTCATTTTATAGCTCATTTTATTTTTCTTACCTTACGCTTTCTGGTTTTGATATGAGAATTTAAAAGAAAAGAAAGAGAGAGAGATAGAGGTGAAAGAAAGAAAGAAAGAAGAGAATGAATGTTTCTTGCTCTAATTGAAACAATCTTTGATGTCGTGCAAATTTGAATTACATCATGTTTTCAATGCATGTTAGCATGCGTGAAATCAATGCATGCTATTGCTTACTTGCATCTGAACTTATTTCTAATGCAAAAAGAATGTAATTTAATTATTTAAAATTTGCAAATTTAATTAATCCTGCACAAAAAATTACCGTATTTCTATTTTGCAATTCTTTTGTAAGTTTTTTCTCTTTTTTTTCTGTAACTAATGATTTAAAGTATTTATTGATTGACATTATCACTAAATATTTTTATTCTAGAAGAGACACTTCGATAGTTTTTTTATGTTTTTGTAATTTGATTTAAATTTCAAACTGCATCATATGATAGTTGAAAGATAAAGTTACACTTTGTGATATTTGTTATCACGCGGTAATAATACCGATTAGTTACTGTATTTTTTATTTAAAAATATCTTACTATTTTATTTTTCAAATTTCAACTATGTCAACTAGAAGTTATAATTCTAGCTGTTTCAATTTTTGAAATTATCAATGAAAATGATGATAAAAAGAGTTTCATTTAATTGCAACTGAAACAATCCTTCTGCAATTTTTTCTCCCTTTCTTCTAAAATTCATTGACTAATTTTTGCATAAAAATTTCCCCATAATCTTAAGCTTAAAATAAGCATCCATTCCATAACTCAATAATTGCCATATAATACCAAATTGGATTAACCGACGAATGAAGGATTACAAACGTTCCAATTTTATTTGATTTTCAATACTTACATTTTGATTCAAAAATTTTTAAGTACAACTGAACGAAGAAAATTTCAAACTTTTGGAAATATAAAAAAATGAAACGAAGAAATTGTAATTGTCAAAAGCGTGCAAACTGAATTTTAAAGAAGTTCAAATTTTCAAAAATGCAACTAAATGAAAAAAGAATGATGATATAATTCATTTAAAGTTTGAAATTTTTTATAGTCAATTTTTCTTCTTTTTTGACGGTTATGACCTTTAAACTATTTGTTAAAATAGAATAAAATGGCAAATGTTAAATGAGTTTCAAATAAATCAAATTCATTATCAGCTTTTCATAATTACATTTTATACTTATTACAAACACTTTTTAAACGAAACTCAACGATAAAGAGATAATCAATGATATTTAACAAATAACATAACGTAATCTTATATGTGCAAAATATATGCTAATGCTCAAAATGCTAAATTATTGCAAAAAAGAAACTTTTCGTTTAACAAACTTATGTGGTCGGCATTTTAACTTCTGAAAGCTTTTTTCTTTGCTCTTTTCAGGCGAAGTTTTTGTTGGACATAATTAATTAGCTATGAAAGCTTCTTCACTAATTGTTTCTTCTAAACAGAATATTTTCCTTCCTTTTCATCGCAAACAAAACTTCACATTTTCCGTCTCTTAGCTATTCCTTCAATTTCGATTGATTCAGCAAAAAAAATAGAGAATATTTTATTAGGAAAAGTGGAAGGAGAAAAGGAATAATAAAGTGCATTTATGAATTAAGAAAAAAAACTTTTATCATTTTACATCAAAGAATTATTTTTTAAATAATTAAGCTTAAGCTTAATTATCCTTGTGTGATTTATTTATTCATTTAAAATTCTTTCCATTCATTTACTCAATTTGTTTCAAACAATCTCATCTTCATTCAAAATATTCCAATTCATTCTCATTTGAGAAAATGAATTAAAAAAGATTGCTTTCAATTTCATTAGAATAAAACAATAAACTTTCTACGTTGTTTCAACTTCAATGTGTGACACATTTCGTAATCTTCAGAAATTTCGAGAAATTCATTTGACTAATGAATAATATTCTGGCCAAGTTTACCTTGGCCAAAAATAATATTGGATCTTTTTTTTGCTCTTTTAACTTTATTAATACTTATTTCTTTTGTGAATTCTATGATATCTTGCTACTGTATTGTATATTTAGCCCATCTCGCAAAGTAGTAATGTAAACTGGAAAATATTAGCCTACTCTTCTAGGCTCTAATCGATTTATGGAATTACTTGCTTATTTTCTTGCTTTTAAACTGTACATTTAAATTAAATGAAAATTAATTTTTCTGTTTTTTGATTAAACTAGTAGTAGTTTAAAGTTTAAATTATCTTTAAGTTATTTAAGCTCAAATATTATTTTATTGTTAGTATCGATCGAAGCTATTTTTAAGCGAAATGAACTTTTCGTACTTTTTTAAAATTATTTGAGAATAGGTCGCTGTTTGTCTTCTTTTATTCGTCGAATAAAAGAAAGTAATAAGCATATCTTTAATTAGTTTCTAGTATGAATACAATTTATACTTAACATTTTATCATGATCTTGCAAGTGACGCATTCTTACTGCTATCAATATTTTACTTATTATAACTATTTATAGCTTTATAAAATATTATAACTTATTATAACTAATTAATATCAATATTTCACTAATTATAATTAGTAATTAGATGATTGCAATTAATAAAATAACTGAAAAAATAGCTGAAATAAATAGAAATAAATTGATAAAGTGCCAAAAAAGAATCAAATACGGTAATGAATAATTTTTTTTAACTTTAACTGAAGAAAAAATTAAATTTCTAAAATTTCTAAAAATTTTTATCAAAAAAAAACGAAACAAAATAATCGCGCAATTTTATTGCGAGTAAAATTAATAGAATAAAAAAGATTTGCATTGAAATTCATTGATTAAGTAAGTAAATGATTTTACTTGGAAATTGTTTTTCACTTCCTTTCTCTTTTTTATTTAAACGAATTTGTAAATAACATGATGAAAAAATGTTTGTCAAAATTATCAAACAAGCATTTACGTCATCAATTCATTTACTTAAGTTTTTTTCATTCATATCATTTCTCCAGTAATTTTAGTGAAGAGAAGCAGTGAAGAACGACGTGGGAAGTCGGATAGTCGAACAATTGAATTCGATAGGAAAATCGGTTAGATTTCACTTTCATTTTTCTCAAATTTGCTTTATTACTAAATAACATTTATTAATTTCGACGATATTCTCTTCTTCCTCAATTAACTTTTTCCATGCTAATGAGATAATTCATTAATTATCTTCCTACTTCGTTCAATTGATTTATCCAATTTCAAATCAAGATTTGCCCTCTGAGACTTATTTCGCTTCATTCTACTCGAAAATGAAACAATTCGAAATTTGAATTACAGGAATTAGCACAATAATTTGGAATTTGAATAGCAATTTACGGATGTTTCAAAGCTTAACAACACATAATAATAAGATCAATCTGAACTATATCACAGTAATAATCATTCTTAAGCTACAATGATAATCTCCCAATCTCTTTTTTCTTTAAAAATTACTAATATTTGATTAAGAAAGATGAATTTATCAGTTTTGTTTTAAAATTTTCAAGTTTCAAATGAATTCTCATTATTACCATTATTATAGAAATAGAAATGTATTTTTTTTTTCAATTTTGAACGGAGTTCTTTTTCCACCTCGCTCTCTTCTCTCTCTCTCTCTCTCTCCGACCCTGCTATCCATTCACCAGGGAAAAATGGTTTAAGTCGTTAACAACTTGCATTTACTACTTTCACAATATTTTCTGAGAAACGAGCCAAGAAATAACATAGCATCTCATAAGTTTGATGGCCTTACAATCAGCTAATCTTATCTCTTTTCATGCCTATCATCATTGGTTAGGCCTTTGGCTTATCGGAGGGGAAAGCTCTAATTTTGCCCCATATTTTATAATTTGGTTCTTTCCAATTAAAATTAAACAAAATTTTGAAATAAAAATATTCGAATAAAATTATTCCAATTTTATTTAATTTTTTTTAAATGCAATGCAATAACCTTTAAAATTTTATTTAATAATTAATAATTTTTCTCGTTTTGTCGTTTTAAACTTTTTCCTTCTCTTTCGTATTGTATAAAATTTTTAATCTAATTTTATTTTAGCTGATAAGGAAGATGTGGAAGATATGCGACACTGTGCTATCGTTGATCAACCACATCGTTGCCCAGGTCAACACGGATACTATGCAGTAGACGGACGTGAACAGGTAACCCAAAAGTGGGGAAGCAAACATGAGGAAGTGCCTTCATTCGATTTACACGCTGTTATACTCGAGGTAATCTAATACTTTAATATATTGAAAAGTTACTGTATTATGCTTATTTATCATTGCTCGAAATATTTTACTTTTATTTTTAATTAAAAGAAATGCAAAGAAACAAAAAAGAAAAGCGAAAATGAATTGCGACAAGAAATTTATCGAAGAATGGATAATTAATGTCATGTAATAAAATCGCAAATTTAATTTCCAATTTTTAAACAATTCAAAAAGCGAACAAACAAGCGAAGAAATATTGTGAAAAATATTAACTGCAATATTGAAATCATTAATTCGCAAATGAACTTTATATGAGCATCAATCAATCGATATTGATCGAATTTTAAAATGATAAAGGAAATAATCGAACATTTCAAAAATCTAAAATAAATTAGAATAAAGGGAAAAAGGATGCGGCAATTTCTCTCTTTCCAATAATTCAAACATTACATTATCATTTTTTGGAAAAAAACCAAAATGATTGAATGGAACCAATTAACTTTTAGCAAATTATCCATAAGTTATTGATAAACTGATGAAATCAATCATTTTTGATTGATTAGGTGATAAAAAGAATTATCAATACGTATGCATGTATATCGCTGAAATTTTTTTTTAACATTTATATTCTATACAATATATAGCTGAGAATTTCCAAAAATAAAATAAATAAAATTTATTAAATTAAATATTTCTTCCAAACAAAAAAAAATCAAAAATTTTTTAAACTAAATATTATTTGATCGTATCATTTTACTATCAATCAATAATGAACATAATTTGTAGAAATTATTTATATTTGTCTGAAGGAAAATTAGTAAATTATAGATAGCAAAGAAGGAAAGAGATAAAATGGTACGAGAAAAAGGACAAAATTCAAGTGATAATGATAAGCGTCCGAGTAATTTCAGCAATTCTCGTCGACGGTTAGTTCCGTCTTTTTAATACTGAAAAAATTGGAATTTTCCAGTTCGATTCAAATTGATAATGCAAATTTTTATTTTTGTCGAATAATTTTAATTTATTTTTGATTTCATTAATATTTCACTTATTAATTATCACACCTTCTTTCATATATTCACTTCCTGCCAGAATTTAGAGTTCAATTAACAATTGCTATAGCCTATTGATCAACTTGATCAAGTTGAATAATTTACTCAAATTCTTACTCATTTTACAACCGTAATAATTAATTAAAGCAAGATATAACTTTTTTTTTTAAAATAATCCTTAAAAGTAAGTTAAAAAATGATTTCAGTAAAAATGGAATTATCAATAATTACTTTCATTCTTTTCTTTTACTCTTTTTTTACAACTTTTTTCTTTTTTTTATATCAATTATTATGCTTGAATAGGTTTGAAAAAAATGAAGAAAAGAAGCATTTATCAGTGATTAAAATAAAGAACAAGGAAAAAAATGAGAGAGAGAGAGAGGGAGGAAGGGGGAGAGAAAATAAGGGAGAGAGAGAGGGAGACAGGTTATACGGAAGATAGGCTTTTCCTTTCTCTTGTTAAATAGGCTTTTATAGGTTTTCGACGAAATAGTCAGAACAACATCCTTTTCTCCTCTCTTTTTCACCTCTCTCTCTTTCCCTCTCTCTGTCTTTTTCCCCTTTTTACCCTTTTCTCTTTATTTACTCTCTTTTTTATATTTCAGCAAAAGTTAAGTCTAATAAATACATGCTTAATCTTACTTATTAACTTACTTATATAGAATTATCCGTTAAGATTTCCTTGCGTTTGTTTTTTTCTGGTTTGAAAATTAAACGAAAAAATTTTCTATAACTTTTTTCAGCTTTTTTCTCTTTCCGATTTGTCAACATTGGAAATAACTCAAAATAATTTTATTTTCAACTAGGATAATGATTATTTTTAAATATTAGAATAATGATTATTTGATAATCAGTTGATAAATTTGTAAGACATATATATTCCTGAGAAAGAGCTGCCGGATGCAAAAACGGAAATTCATCTTTTGCGTGCAAATGTATTTCATTAATATTTTCCAATCGTTAATTTTTTTTCTAGCAATTTATTCAATCAATTAATATAAATTAGATAATCGGAAAATTTTTTTTGATATTATGTTTGGAATTTGTCTTTTCATAATTCTTTGATCGCTGATAAGATAATTGTTCAAATATTCTACGAAGCGATTTATAACTTTTCCGTATGATATAAATTTTGTCTTCCTGCTTATTCGGTCATTTCTATCAAAAATACGCTCGAATAACTTGCAGAAAAGAATTATCTCATTGATTGTGTAAGGTAATTACTGGCCAGGTAACCATCCTTGAATGAGGTTGTCACCATTCTTTTAACTCATAATCTGATCTCGGCCATATCAATTTCTATGATGCAAGGATGAAATCAATTAATTTTGAAAAAATTTTGATTTATTTCATTTAATCAATATTTTTATCAAACGACTTAATGATAGCATAATATTATTTGATATATATGAATAGCTGTAAGTTTTTGTTATTTTTCTCAATGGAAAAGAAATTTTTTTTTTTGAAAATGAGAAATTGCTTTTGAATATATTTGTTTTTTAATTGAACTGGATCTTAATTGAAGCAATAATATTAGCAAAAGCTTAATTAATAGCTAACCTTTGACATAAGAGACCGTCTTACTCGTAGGGATTTATTCCACAAAAAAAATTTCATTTAGTTAAATTTAAACAGTAGTATTAGAATATATATATAGCAACATGCCTCAATCTTATGGCGCAAAAGTACCATTGCATAGCACAAATACATTTAATAAAATATCAATTTCATTTGCTAACACCAAACTGTTACTTATTGCTAGTAATAGGAGAAATTTCATCGGAAGCTTAAAATGAATTGATACTTACAGTATTTGAGTGAACGATCGAGCTGAAATTTTATTTGTTTAAAATTCTACGCATTGTTTGTTTGAGAATAATTTCTACGTTTCATATCTCTATGCTAATAATATAACACATTGCCAAATCAAGTTGAAATTTTCATTAATTACAAAATCAAATTTAAATTTTTCTGAAATCTTTGTTTTTCCATTAATCATTTTTTTTCGATTATTGTAACATAATCTCATACATTTTACCAAATTTTCTTTCTCATTTCTTTTCTCTCAAAACTATTTCAATTTGATTGAAGCAACGATCGATCAAATAATCTCATGTGGGTATTTACAAAATACTGACATGTGATTGTAACCATTTTGGTATGAAATGATCCCTTCCATTTACTCTTCTCTCTCCTCTTAATTTAATTAAAAGTAAAAAAAAGAGAAATATATTGATAGGATTGAAATCAAATTAAAGTTTGGTGAAGTTTTAACTAAACTTTTTGGAAAAAAAATGATATTTGTATACTTTTGCCCTTTCATTGAGCCAGTGGAAAAAAAAGAGAGCGAGAAGCTTAGCATTAAAATATGATAAAGTTATAGGCTTTTCAAAGTTTTGCATCCCAGGGGTCGTTCCAACTTATTTGCTGCTTGTTTTGCTTTTCCAAACGAAGTCGTTTTTCTTTTTTTGTTTTTTTTTCATTGAAAATTCGAACGAAAAAAGAAAAATGACCCAGCTTTTTGGCAAATTTTGTTTCGTCAGTTGATATTATGCTATGCTTTTCGTCAAAGTTTAACTTTTGCCATTGTTGTACTAAGTTAACTTATCAAGTGGTCCTCTACTCAAATCTCTTCCTTGTCTCTTCATTTCTACTATTTTCTTGATCCAAAATTATTCCTTATCTTGATTTGTATAAACTTCATAATAAATCTTCGAATTAAAACTATTTCTTTACATATTCGTTTATATTTGTTATTTATAACAAATCTCTTATCCAAAACTAATATAATGCTAAATAACTGTAACAGATAAAGATCGGAAATTCCAACTACTTATATTTAAACTTTATGAGTAGAAGTGCACGTATCATTTTAACATTTAATGTGTTAAGTTTTTCAAATAAAGTGTTGATTAAAAAATTTCATTGATGATTAAATTTCATTTCAGCGTAAAAATTGAGCATATCGCATAAATTTTTTCGATAAAAAAAAAAGAATAAATCTCCCACAGATTATTTCTTTTTAATTAAAATATTTAAACTGCGGAAATTTTCTTATTTAAAAATTTGATTTCCAAGAAATTTTTAATTATTTGATTTAACTATTTGTTATTGATATTTCTTTATTGATTTCTAATTATTTCATTTATAAAATTTACTATAATTATTATTTGGTTTATATATTTTAAGCTGCTTATATTGAATAATAAAAATTGGTTTGCAGTATATAGTTGATATTTAAAGTTGCTTCATAAATCGCATTATAAGCGCTTACTGATATCATTTAACTGTTTTTAATAGTTATGAATGAAATATTATCAGTTATTTCAGGATGAAAATAAAATTGCTATTCCATTAATCAAAATTTGTTACGCTTTTTCTTTTTTCTGTTTTTGCTTAACTTGGAAACAATTTTTCTCTTTCTTTTTTTGTTTGTTTTTTCTTTCCGATTTCATTTCACCCATTCCTCTGGGTATCATCGAGAAGTAACTATGCAAGAAGTTATACGATCAGCTTCATCCGCCCTATCATCTCTTGTATCTTCTGATGTTGCTTTGGTATCAAGCATTGATGAAATGAGGAAACCATTGATAAAACGACATAATCGTGGTAAATCTTTAATCGTCGAAACATCTGATTTACTTTTCCGTCCAATCATTGTCAGCGATGGAAACGATAATAGCAAAGATTGCTACTACTATGATGTTTACAGGTTATTCATTTTATATTAAATAACAAATGATATGAATTTCCTCTTCTGCGAATATCGAAGAAAAAAAAACAAAACCTGGAATGACTTATAAATAAATGCACACAGATGTGAAACTTAAACCTAATTAAGATAAAATCGAGAAGTGTAATGTGAAATGAATGATATGCTTTTTTCTAATCTTCCTTCAACATTATATTTGATTATATCAATATCATGCATCACGAAAATCTTTTAGTTTAATAATGGATCATTGACTAGGTTTGAAGGTTTCACCAATCATCAAATATCACGGCAGAACTACCTCATTCTACAATCTTAGCTTTGCTTATTTTATCATGGCATCTATTTTATATATAGTGCAAAAAACAATACTGTAATTTCATTATAGCATTGTTGTTTTTTTAAGATGATAATATCATTTGTCATTTAGAAAAATAATAATAAGTAATAGTTTTTAAGATGAAACTGTTTTTTGCTAATTTATTTTTATAATCTCAAAATACTTATGATTTTGTACTGGTTACTTATATTTCTCTAATTCTTACAACATGAACATGAATAATTTCCCTTAATATCATCATTATTATTATTATTATTATCGTCACATGTTAACGTAATACTATGATTACTGTAATGTTAATAACAATAAATATAACCATAGAATATTTAACATATCATCGTTATTTGCATTATCATAATTTTGATATTACGTTGATGATTACTGTAATAATAATAATAATAGTGATTACTGTAAAGATGTTAATAATAATATCAATGAGTATTGTTATTACTATTGTTATTGTGCTGAAATATTCTTGATGATGAATTGATTGACAAAATAAAAAAACAACAAAAAAAGTAAGAAAGAATTGATGAAAATAAAAAGAAAGCATATTTGATTGGTATAAAAAGTAAAAATATTTAAGAATAAAGTTACTAGCTTATTATAACTTATTTTAAGCTTAAGGGAAACTCAAATAGACATTATTAATCAAAATAAGAGCCATAACTTCATCAACATTCCTATTAGCTACATGAAATAAACGAAAACAACACTTTAGAGAAGTTTAATTCCGTTGATTATTGATCAGATCATTAAGGCAACATCCACTTACAGAGTTTCTTCATTTTTTCAAATATTCCTTTTAAGTAATCATGAAAAATTATTAATTCATCGTTATTATCTTGCTCAGTCTATGATTATTTAATAATTAATTAGCGACAGTTTTTAATGATATCACTTTTCCGTTACATACTATCATTTAATTCATTAAATTGCCTGAAATGCCATGTATCACGCATTTCGTAAGCAATTTGAGCTAATATATATCTCTCTTCAGTGCAGTTTTGTTCTATTTCTTGTCTCATTACTATTAATTAAATGTTGAAAGATTTCAAATGATGATGAATCATCAATAGGCTAAAAAGTTTTTTCAAAAAGTAAGTCCTAAAATATTAAAATTCCTTTATCAATTCACGCATCATTATTCACTCAGTTAAAGTCATCAAATGTAATCATTGTTCCAGCTATTAATACATCAACAATTCCGTATCATAATTGTTAAAACTCTATAATTAATTAAAATTTCATAATTGTTATCACGTAGATAAATTTATTGCTATTGCCATTTTTATTACAACCCGTGCAATTGGCATACTTATCATTTTATCAATTTTTATGTTATAGTTAGAACAATTTGATTTTGTACAAAAATATTTCAAAAAGAAATTTAAAAATTCGATATTTATGCTTGATTTAATTTAAAAATTATTAGCCATCCCTTCATAATTAACTTTTTTCTCTTTTATTATCATTCAGCCGCGATCTTTTGCAATTTGAATGATGCAATGATATATTTCGCTATTTTCATTTTCATATTTTGCAAATGTTTACTAATCATTGCTCAAATTTATCAAACAACAAATCTATTTTTCACTTTACTAAATAGACCTCTCAACTTACATATTTACTTATTCTTTTACTCATTTAGCTTATTTCATTTCTGCTAACATTTTTTGTTAACTATTGAACTTCACTTACATTTTTACTAATTACATATTCAATTGAATCTCTCTACATTTATCTCATGTTAAAATTGAAACATTATTGGTCGGATATAGAACATTAGGTATTTTGTTAAGTTTTCTTCAAATTGTTCAATGTTTAGCTGTCAAATTTCTTTCTTTACTTCATTTTTCCTATTTCTTATTTCTCCTTGCTTTTCTTAGCTTATAATTTCTCTTTAATCATTCCTTTTTCTTATCATTATTTTGTAATATTTATCTGATAAGTTTAATCAGCGATCCAATTTTTTCATTTACTCATAAAATTTCCTCTGTTTACTTCTTTCGTTTTATCCAATCTACACACTCTTTTTGTTTTTTTCACTCCCGAATGTAACAAAAAATAAATATCAGCCACATTACATTGTAGCGCACCGTATCCTTACCGTATTGTTTTCTATCGTATCTTATCCTATTGTATCGTTGATCATAAAAACTATAAATGAAATTTTCTTTTAATGAGCAAAAAGCTAAAAAGAAAAGAAAAGGAAATAAGAGGTAAAGTAAAAAAGGCAGAAAAATAAGATTAATTAAATATTAATAAGTTAATACAAATTAGTTAGTAATGTTATGTGACATTTTCACGTCTAACCAATTGGTCATCAAGGAAATGAAATGCATTTTAAGGTAGCAATGAAGTAAGTAACAAATTGCACTGAATATATCTGATAGGATTTTCGATAAAGCCGCAGGATTTCTTCATTTTTTATTATTAAACATCTTTATGCACTCTTCTTTAAAGTATTAATACAAAAAAGTGCAGTAGGCTTTTCCTTCTCATCCCTTGAAACTTACTTTCGAAATAATTTTAGTTTCATACTTAATTCTTTTTGAATTTTCCATCTAATTCAATTTAACCTTTGAACTTATTCTTTTTTCATCATTTTTTCTAATCATTTTTATTTTGAAAACGAATTAATAGTAACTTTTTTTAATTTGTAAATACCTGCGGAATAATTAATTAGCCGTCTTCAGGGAGACATAACCTTCGTCTTCTTAAATTAATTAACCTTATTAATTAACCTTAAATTAACCTTCTTCTTAAATCAATAAACTACAACAACGGATATTATTTAGGTTGAAATAAACGGAAAGACTTTTATATTAACATTAAGATCAGTAATGAAAGAAGTTAGCTACTGCATTTATTTGCCGATGCTAATATTTAGCAAAAAAAATATTTTTCTTTTATTTTACTGGAAAGTTTTTCAAAAAATAAAAAATAAAAAAGTTTAAAAAGTTTCAAATTCTTTAAAAACAATAAAAATTTCTTTTTTGCTTATTTCTGAATTGAGAAACCTTTTTCGTCTTCCTCTTCTCAAGGATTTGTTGAAATTAAAATCGTTTTATTGATTATGCATACCTTTTTTATTTTATTACTGATATTTTCTTTTCTTTCTTTCATTCTTATTCTAAAATAACTTCAAATCTTTTTTATTTCCAATTTGCTTTATCCGATAAATAAACAAGTAAACACCTTTTGTGACATGTAAATAAAATAATATTACTTTAAGCCTAAGCCAAATTTCGGAAATATTGCTTGAGAAAGTTTTCTTCGTGTTTTCTTCGCAAGAAAAGCAAAATTTCTTATTTTCACAAGCATTTCAGAATTTCATAATCAAAAATTCCTTCAGCAAAGTAAGCAAAAGTTTCCAATAAGAAGCTTTTTTCAAAGTTTCAACATTTTGGAAATTCTTAACCGTCAGATTTATTCATTTCCTTCATTCTTTTATTCTCTCTGATAATACTTTCATCGAAAATTAAAATAATTAAATAATTAACTTTACTATCAGGAAAAACAACTACTTTCAATTCATTGGAAAATAAAAGTAGAAACAGATGAAAATTCAAAAATAATTAAATTTCAGAGTTGTGGATGTAAGCGATGCTAAAACATGCGCCTTATTAATGGCAAAAATCAAGGAAACTGCACATTCATTGCCGTAAGTTGCCTTAATAAAAGTGAAATATTTTCTTTCGTGATTTTTCATTAATTTTCAAAATTTAATTTTTACAAAAATTTACACTACAAAGCCATTATTTCACTTAGATCTTAAGTATGCCAGATAATATTAGATTATTTTATTTCTTAATAACTTAGTTATCATGATTTTGCTAGAATATGAATTTTTTTCTCTCACAAATAGATATTCCTATTAATTAATAGCTTTTTCGTGCTGTATGTTTTGAATAGAAATTTTGGTATAAATTTCTGAACTGCTATGATTTGATATAATCATAATGAATTTTTTATCAAGTAAATGAATGTGTGTTAAACTTACTTGTTAAGTAATATCAAATATTGGAATTATTATACTTGCAAAAAAATAATTGGCAAATTCAATTTCTCTCATATCTCATATCTCTCTGATGCTTGATAATAACTGATCCATTAGCAATATCAAAAAATAGTTGATAGAGTTTGAAATTTGATATAATTTTCCGAGAATAGCAGAAAGTCAATCGCCCAGAATAAATGTAAGATTTTCATTTTTAAAAGCTTTTAGCTTTCAGAAAAATTTGCAGAAATTTTTTAATTTTTGTAAAAAAATTTTTTTTTGAAGAAAAAATCAAAAAAAAAAGCAATCAAATTGTTGTGATATTTCTCTATTATTCAAAAACTTTTTTGTAAGATTTTAATATAATTGAAAATATCCATTTAATTAATTTTTCTTCATTATATATATACAAATTTGTGATGATTTAAATACTTCTTTACTACTTTTATCACAATCAAGAATATTCTTTTGATTCATTAGCATCAATGCATAAAATATGATAATTGATAAGATACGATGATTAAATAAATTAGCATCCAATAAATATGTCAAAATAAATTGAAATATTCCAGAACAATGATATATGTTGCAATAACCAAACAAGCTTTTAACTCATTTGCTTTTCCCTTTCCTTTCTCTTTTATTCATATATTTAAATTCATATTCGATGACTTTAAACAGTTAGCTAATTAATTTTTGCTGAAAAAATGAGAGATAAAATGGGAAATTCAAATATATTTTGCTTTCCTATTGCTTATTGCTTTTCCTTTTACCATATCGTTTCTTCAATTTCATTTCTTCCTTTCAAATCCGTTTTGTTCCTTTTTTTTAAATTAGTCCATTATGAAGTGTGTCATTTGATTCGTGAAATTTCCGATTAAAAGTCTTATTATCCGGAAAAAAGGTAGTTTATTTGATAAGTAAAATTATCGGTAACAAATTTTCACGTTCGAAAAAAATGAAGAGTTTATTTGATGCGTAAAATCCACGGTAAGCGATTTTTACTGCTAATTGAAAAAGTAACAAAATCGTCCTAGGAATTTTTCAAAATATTGGTAATTTTGGTTCTGAAGTATTTCCAAACTATATATTTGAATTGTGCTGCAAACATTATTACCGATAATTCTAATTAGAAAAAATATAATTTCTTTGTTTTTTTTCTCTTTTTTCTTCTTCTCATTTCCATTTTAGATTAATTAATTTTATATTAAATAACGAATGGTATGAATATTAACAATGAATTATCATTAAAAAACTGTTTGTTTATTAAATTGCAATTTTTTAATGATCTAAATATTATATTTTGCCTGATATTATTGTAATTGAAAGTTTAATCTTTTCTCTCATGCAGTTATCACTGCGAATTTAAATTAAAATGCAAATGAAAAAAGTTTTTATGACAAATTTTAACTGATAAGACAATACCACTTGAAATCCTCATGCATTTCAATGATCTTTTTATAGCATTTTGAAACACGAAATTAAATTTTGTTTCGTTTTTTTGCTAGTTGCATTAATCATCATGTCATTGTTAAAATAAAAGGATTAATATTCGAGTGATTGTTGTTATCATTTCCGTAAACAATTATGATTTATATCTCACGTACATTCCTAAATTAATTTGAAGGAAAAGTTGAATTAATACTCTTAGATGAAGCATTATTTTCAAATAGCTAAACAGTAGGAGGAGAGGATGGGAGAAAAAATTATCACAAAATTCATCAATCAATATATTAATGAACCAGAAAAGTTTTTCTATTTACTTAAGATATTCCCATAGTATGATTTTTTGTTTCAAATTTTATTTGAAATAGAAAATATTCATCGAAATGAGCTGAGAATAGAAGAAGCAGAAAAGAAGGATAAGAGAAGAAAGATAAGAAATGAAAAATGTTATCAGTGATTATGAAATTAATAGAATCGAGCTAAAATAGAGAGAAAATGAAGGATTGAAATAGAATATCGTGGATATTTCTGTTTTTCTCCTTCATTTTGTTATTCAATATCCCGAAAAGATTTCCCGAGAGATTTCACACTTCCACATAATGTCAATAGTAGAGGAGAAATGAAAATATAGCAAATTAAGATCAAAATTGAAGCATCAATTATTTTTTTGTTTTTTAGGAATTACCAATTACTGTCACTATTTCCATCTCGTCAATTCCATTTTATCCTTACTTTAACTTATTTGTTCATTTAGTTTAGTCTGATATTTTCATATAGTTTCATATACTGTATTATCATATCATATCATTTTATCTGGTATTTCTGTCTCAAACCATTATTATCGTTAATATCTTGATCCAATGTGAATTGATTTTTAAAAAAGTTTAGAGACCACAGGATATTCTATGATTACGATATTAAATCATTAGATGATCAATTCATATCTATTTTGAACGAGCAAAAAAGAGTGAATTATGCATTTCTCTAATGCAATGCCAATTCCCAAAACAAAAAAATTGGTGTCAAAATAAAAAGAGATCAAACATATCTAAATTATGCAATAATGAAGCCTGATTTATATGATATATCATTTTTAGCGATTTCTCAATCGATTTTTATACTTTATGCCATTGATAAAGTAATTTACTCTTATAATCAAGTTTCTAATCATTCTTTCTATCAGCATAACTGATTTCAATGATGTAAATTCTTCCAAAAAACTCATTTGGATAATATCAATTTAATTTCTCTTCAAATCAATTTCTAAACTAAAACACTTATTTCATCACTGATTACAGAAAAGAGAAAAGAGGAAAAAGTGAATTAAAAAAAGTCACTTTTAATAAGAATTGTATGAGTGAACTGACAAAGAAATATAGCCGATGAAAATAAAATTTTAAATGATACAATCAATGTGATATTATGCTAATGCATTAAATGATAATAAATAAATATGAAATAAAATAATAAATGTGAAAAACTTTTCATATAACTTTAACTTTCAATAAATAAACATAACTGAAAATTTTGTAAACATTTCAGTTTTTCTTTCATTCCGAAAAGAAGATATAATATGAAAGGAAAGAACAAAACGGTTATTCTAACATTCATTTCCGTAGCTTCTTATTTAACAAAGCTGATAATTTTTATCATTTATCAGAATATTTTTTTATTTTTAGTTTTATATAACCATGATCTATTTCAACTGAAAAAAATATCATGATAATATTGGTATTAGCGAGCTAATATTTTTTATTAATACTTCATGGCTTAGAGAAATTTTGATTAAAAAATTACTTTTAATTATTAATGCTTATTAAAAACTTTTAGCATTAATTAATTGATACAATGAAAAAGAAATTCAGGAATTAAAACTTGATTTTAATACAAGACACTCAACTTTTCACTAAATAATACTAAAATTTACGAAATTACTTCGAGTAATTTTTATGATTAAAATTCATTTGTGAAATCGAAAAAATTATAATTTAACGAATATCTACATTTGTCGAATACTTTTTCCAATACTGTTTCAACAAGCCTAAAATATTTAAAACCAGAAATTTCTTCTTGTCAATTTAACCAATTAAATGTTATCAAAAATTTTTCATAAAATTAGGAACATTAAAAATGTTTTAATGCAATTATGATAAACTGAAAAAAACAAATTAGCATTCTATTACTTTTCTCAACCATTTAAAATCTTTACTCTAATCCTCGTTTTCTTTAATTTTAAAATATTTATTTTGATTCTTTTTATTTCTTCCTTTTCTTATTTTATAATCTCTTATAGTTATGTGTTCAATGCGCTTAAAAATAATCAATGAATGGTTATTTTTATCATTTTTTAAACTTTTCACCATTCATTTGCTTATTTTCAGTAATTTTCCACTTCATACAGATCCAACTGATATCATATCTTATCATTACTTATAGTTTTCTAATCTTAAATTTGTTTCGCTATCAGATACTATCAGATGAAGCATGGAAGGATAGGTTTATATAGAGACTATATGCTAACACATAGAGTATTGATTTTTTCTTATTCCGTACAACAACTGTTTTCCTTCTTTCACGTACAATTGATAGGCATTAAAACAAAAAATGAATAAAGAAAAATGAATGCAATCTTCCGGAAATATGACTCTATTTTTTCATTTCAATTCATTTTTCAAACCTTATATTTTTCTTCGAAGCACGGAGAAGGGAATTTGAGGGAACCCGGAAAAAAGAAGATATGAAAACTTCCCAGTTTAGACAAAGAATAATCATGGCAACATAATCGTGTAATGTAAAAATAAATTTTATTAAAATTCAGTTTGATGCGAATAAGAGGAAAGAATTATAATTTCAATATTGCTTTCTGCAAAACTTTTATTGGAATTTTTTCTCGAAGAATTTTGTGTTATAAATGCTAGGAAGATCAAGAAATATCGAAGAAGCAGGAATGAACGGGGGATTAGGAAAAGATAACGATAGAATTTACGCTTCTCGCGGTTGAAATATCTTCGGATAGTTGAATTTCGCTTAGAAAGAAAGTTAATGAAGGTGAAATATTATATTTGCACCAATTAACATTAAAATTATTCCAATATGATTTTCACCTATAAGGCAAATTAAAAAAAGCAATAAACTATACAATTAAATTTTATCGGATAATATAACTTGATTGAATAATACAATTACATTTTATTGATTATATTTGTTAAAAAATTAGATAAAATTATAAACTCAAATCATTGAAATCCAATTTGATCTATTGAAAGATAATATCTGATAGGAATATATGATTAGTTCGATAATCATATTTTATAAATATGGACTGTCATCTTTTCTCAGGGTAATTACCTTTTATATTTCAAATTCCAGCTAATTTTCTCATCCAAAAAAAATGCAAAATAAAAATTAAAATTGAATGAAATACTTAAAATTGCCATTGCAATTCAGATTATAAATAATCGATGAAAATAATCCCTTGAATTAAAATCACTTTTAACTGATACTATTACAAATAAGTTACCTTTTTGTGGACGATTCAATCAATAATTCTGTTCTCTTTTCACTTTGTTAAGCTTACAAATTAGTGTGCAAGAGAATTTTTGCTTCTTAATTAAACTTTCCTTTTTTTCATAAAGAAAATTTATGTTTGCATGAAAATTTCCAACTTAGCATGATTAATAAGCACTGTAGTAAGAAGCTAAAGCTTTTTATACATCAAGTTCTTCTTTTCCTTGATAATTGCTAAAAATATTCAAAAAAACTTTTCATCAGCTTTCAAAAACATTTAGCAAAATTAGCAATCAGCAAAGTAAGATAATTAAGCTAACTTTTGCAAGCGAAAAAAAGCTGCCATTCAATCCTTTTATCTCACATTTTTCTGGTGATATTGTAAGTTTTTTCTTCGTTTCCTTTTTTTGATTTGTTCTTTATGAAATTTCAAGAGAAAAGAATTTCAAAAATTGCTGTGGAATTTCGTTCTAAATTTATATTTCAAAGATTAAAATGATTTAAGTTTTAAAATTTCTTCTTTATAATTATCAATCTATCAATGATTATTCATGGAATGAAATAACAAAGGAATGGAACAATCACGTTACTTTGAATTACTATACTATTCATACTTATGGTTTCGACGTAATCGGTAATTTCTTTCCTTAAAATTAAATTAATCGATTATGGAAAAAGAAATTGAAATAAAATTATAATATTTTTTGAACACGTTGAATTAAATTAAGGAACTGATGAATTTAGAATTAATTCATCGAGAAAAAAGTTCGTTTAGGTATCATCTGATAAGTTGAATAAATGTATGAAGCTCAAATAATTTTGAACATATTCATTGTTTCACATCTATTTAATGAATTTTTATCAGAAATGTAATCACTGAGTTCTATTCTTTTATTAAAATTCTAACGATATTAGGTTAATTTACGTAAAAATATAGCAAATATCACGTGAAAAACGTCAAATGCATGACAATTTTCCAACTAACTTGTGATAATTACTTAAATATACTTTTTTCTTATCCGAAATATGAAATTTCAACAAGGATAACAGAGGCAATTTTCGTATATTATTTAATTCAAAAAAAAAAATTACTTTGTCATTTTTTCCCTCCATTGATTTTAAGAGATAAGGCATTATCGATAATAATATCTTTCATAATTCCTCAAACTTAAATCTATTAATCTCCTAGTGAACAAGTATAATGCTAATTAATTCGTTTGCTTAAATCCAGATTATGCTAAAAAGTACGTGATTCATTTGACAACGATACTATTTGTAAAAAAAATTTTATTAATCTTTGTTTATAAAATAATCAGGAAACTTTTACTCTTTCTTCATTTCTAAATAAGAAAGGTGATAAAAGCTGAATACTTGTCGTTTGATAATTCAGAGAAAAGACTGAAAGATGGAAAAACAAAAAATTTGAGATTTATAGAATTATTCTAATCTATAATTTTGATTATCTTTTTTATCCAAGTAAAATTCTTCGCATTATTACATTTCAATTCAATAATTCACTTATTGGACATTCAAAATTTCATTTATCGTTTCCTTCCTCTCTAAAAAAAGAAAAGAACGAAGTTTCGTAAACATTTTTAGATCGTTTTATATTTGGTATATTTTGTGGCCTAGGCCTAAGTGAAATGTACAGGTAAATAATCCAACTTTTTTTGCCTCTATAAAAAGAGGAGAAAAACCTAATTTATGCTTAAAATTTTTTGGCTTAGACTTTCTTCACTTTTAAACAGAAAAATAGGAAGGTTAAGAACTATTTTCTAAATCTAAAAATACAAACCTTGAAAAGTAATAAATGAGAATGATTATCGTTTGAAATGAATAGCTGTAATAAATATAATGACAAATTTCAACCGTTCCATAGAAAGAAAAAGAAATATTCAACTATCAATTAGCATGATAGAATGACCTAAGTATTACTTTCGTCACGAAGTGATACACTATTATATCATGATATCATTGTAGTTGTTTCGATCTCTCTTTTCTATTTCAAACAAATAGATTTTCAGTGTACAATTAATCGCTGAGCCTTGCAAACATTAACAAAAGAGAACAAAACGATAAATGCCAAAGAGTTGAGATTTGAAATTATAGGAAAAAAATATTATCAATATTATCAATCAATGATAATGATAAAACATTGCAATTATTTCACGATCACAGTAACATACCACGCACACACACACGCACACACACACACACACACACACATACACATACACACTATTCAAGTTTATTTTCTACATTTAAAGAAATAAAAGCTTGTTTTGGTTGTCCCATTGGGATATTGTTTGGTTGGAAAAGATAATGCATAAAATCTGTGTTACCACAATTTGCTTATTTCATCGAATTATCTTATTTACTAATAAAGTAAAGCTAAGGAAAAGAAAAAGAGAAAATAAGATCGTTTTATTATAAAAAAGGAAAATTTTCTATACATTTTTTCTCACAAAATTCAGTAATTTCACTTCCGAAATTTCTTCTTTTCAACGAAAATTTCAAATTTCATCATGAATTTGATCTTAACTTTTCATTTGAAATATCATTTATCATACTTCCACAAAGTTACAAATTAA
>JABVXU010000555.1:0-35074 GCA_013365365.1 Cruorifilaria tuberocauda
ATCATAAGTTTAATTATTTGTATATTCATAAAATAGAGATAAATAATTTTACCAGCAATAAGAGGGTCAATGATAACATTTGATAAGCCAACATTAGTGATTCCTTTTAAACCTGTAATTATCACATGTTCAGTGCCACTTTTTTTTAATTCCACTAGAATCTTTCTTTACGTAATCACATCAGGAAAAAAGGCTTAAAGCTATATATCTTGATTATCTATTTTCTCCTTGTAAACAAATAATCAAATCTGCTAAACAAACAGTAAATAATCTTAAATAACTTACTGCTTGACTCGTCCAAAATGAAAATCAAATGTTAAGCTAAAATTTTTAGAATCAAATGAATTCTTTATACGATTCATTAGTACGTAAGATGATCACGTTGATAAGTGTCTGTGAACACTTTCGATAGACCAGAGATGTCAGGTTTCACAGAGTTACTGCGTTAAAATTGAGCGGTGAGGAGCGCTTCACGAAATGTGCGATCTCTATTGCTACCTGTGATTTGGTAATTCTTTTGATCAAGAGGTTGCTAGGCTTGTACTGTAATTGATTTTTTATTTCTTTAAGGAATTCATTTAAACAATTTATACAGGATAGAATTTAAACGAACTATTTCAAACGTATGTTTGTTAAATTGAGTATCAAAAATAGACGGTAATTAATTGAATATTGAATATTAAAACTAGATAGTAATTAATTATTTGTCGCTTTCGCTGCAGTATGTTAGCTGTCATTTATCCTTTTAAATTTTTCATATATCATTGCTTGTAATTTTTTATCTTTTGTTTGGAAATTTCAATTCGTTTTGTTTTCATCGTTCTCAGTTTATGCGCATTGTTGATTTATTTTGTTTGCAGAAAATAATTCAGTAATGGACGGCAGTTCAACTCCAACACCAAGTGTTGGTGGATCAGCAAAAACTAATAGTATGATATACATATGTGGAGGTTGGTAGATGATTAAGTAATTATAGGTTAAATTTGTATGATTCTTTTTATCCTTTACTTCATTTCATCTTGGTTTTTCTAAGTCTTTGATTTCTTGGAAGTAGATTGAAACGCTTTAGTTTTTGTCCGAAATCTTTTTAAAATTTTCTTTTTTTTTTGAGAATGTCATAGCGAAAATGAAATCCGTCCAAAAGATGCAATCAGGTGCCGAGAATGTGGCTATAGAATATTGTATAAAAAGCGGTGTCGGAAATGTAAGTTGCAAGAGCTCTTTTTTGTATAATTCTGGTTAAAAAATATTTCGGTCTAGCCTGTTTGTTTTTCTCTGTTTATATTTATTGAAAGGATTTTTGTTTGATTTTCGCTTCTCATTAAGGTTTAGTTTCTTTTTACCATTATTTTTTTTTGGAAGGCGCTAGAGACATTTCTTCGTTATTGAAGATATAACACATATTAGATACACAATTACTCATTCTTACATAGAAATGAATTCGGCAGGAATTCTCTATAGGATTTCTTGACTAAAGTCGCAGATATCTGGTGTTGAAAACAATGGTTTAAAGGAATAAAAAGTATTCTATTTCAGTGATGGTTTATGATGCACGTTGAGAATAACAAAGGATTCAAAAATAACTTTGAACATAATTTTTGTTCTACTCCTTGTAATATATTTCATGTTGTATGATATGTTGCCAGTAAAAAATAAAAACTTTTATGTGGTATTTAAACTTATTGAATAGTAAAAAGTGGCATTACTTCATATAGGTGTGAGAACACTCATTGCTACTGGGCTTGCTCTTAACTTTTTCATTAATCAGTTGATACTGCAACGGAATATTCTACAAAAAGATTAATCCGATTTCTGTATAATAGTAATGAAAATTACAAAATCAATGAAGATTTGATATTCTTGATAATTCGATTGGATGGAGTCTTATATACAAATGCTAAAGAGCGAGTGTTATAAAGTAATCAATCTATATCAGTTAAAAAAATGACTTAAATTAATACAATAAGGTTAGAGGCCCTCCATTCGTTATATCATAAAGTGTTTTCGGATTTATTAGAAATTCACTTTTGTTCTGGACCGTCTGGTCTGTTATTTTCAAAAAAGTGGAATTTCAATAATCCTGCAGTTAGTTTTATATTTCGATCGTTCATACGTGTTGATGAGGAATTGAAAATTTTCCTCTCAATTTCAGGTTCGAATTATTTTAAAATAACTTGAATTTTATCACATTTTTATCCTACCAAACTATTTTGTACTATCAGCTTCAATTTATGATTGTTGAGAAGATTGACCTGAGTTTTCTTTTGACTTTCAAGTCAAAAGTGCAGAAATGAGTCTCCTCACTTGATGATCCAAATGTGGTCCATATCGGATGAGTTATATTGAATATATAATAGAGTTAAACTCATAACTTATAGTCTAAAAATCATTGATATCTCCTGATTCCTACTACATTCCACAAATTTATTGTCATTTACTTCTTTTCTTAATTAAATGTGAATTATAATTTCATTATAAAATTTCAAGATTAACTCAGTATGGTACTCAATTTATCCGATATCATACTTTCGGTTTACCTCTAATCATATTTTTTGATTTGAGTATTTGTAATTATTTAAATGCTATTAACATAGGACGTATAGTATTTTTGCTAATGGTTATCGATGAAGTGGTTGGTTCGTATTTAATTTTTTTAAGCAAATTCAGGAAGGATTCACTTGTGTGGTTTTACATTATGCTACTAAGTGATTAGTTATTACTTAAAATTTCTACAATAATAAACCAATTAGTTGATTTGATAAATTGATAAGAAGTCATAAATTGGGATATGGCAGCAGGAAGCAAAAAAAGTATTTGAACTTACTTTGGGCAATATTTTTTATAACTTATTGCTTGAAGAATTTTAGCAATAATGATAGGAAAAGTAACGGAATAGTAATCGGAATACTCTAAATCAATTACAATTAGTGTAACAATTCATATTCATTGTTCCATTCTTTTTCCAGAAAGTTATTATTGCTGTACTCATGCATGATATTTTCCAGTTTCGAATTTTTAAGTAATCAAAAATTTAAGTAATCTAAGTAATAAATTAATTAAGATTTTATATTCTTTCCGTTTTTTTTAAAAACTTTTAACCATGATGAAAATTTCCCACAGGTATTATCATCAGATGATCAATTCAATTGATATTAATAATATTCGGTTCAATATGATTATCACATTATTAGCAGTAATTATAAATTTATTTTTATTGTTACCTTCATGCACATGTAAAAAGAAAGCAAAGCTGGCGAAATTTACAAGCAAAGTAAGATATTTTTTTCTTTGCCAAAAAACATAATAAAGTCGAAATAATGAATTTCCAATAATGATTAATTAAATTTTCAAGATATTAAAATTGAATTTGTCGTTAATTTTATTTCATTAATCATTTACAAATCAAAATTAAATATCATCCTAATCATTTATGAAATAGTCTCTCTGTTTTAATTGTTATTAATTTCATAAAATCTTGCCTATTTCTATAGAAATAACAGTACGATTGAAAGTAGAAAATGATTTAATTACAGGTAGCAACACAGAGTACCGATATTGAAAAAAAACAATTGCAACAAATGGAACTTGGAGGTACGAAAAAAGTTAAACAACCAATAGCTATTGGAATCAAATCACATCAAAAATCATCGAGAAAAAAAATGGAAGTTATGGATAAAACTCAAAAACAATCATCTGTAAATGTTTTTTCTGTATTTTTACAGTCAATTTTTAATAAATTTATAAAATTTATAAACCTTTCATGAAAATGAAATGCCCTTTAAGTGTTGTTAAAATGAAAAAAAGAAACTTACAGTTGAAAAGAATATGCCTTAAGTTACAATGATGATGGTAACTTTTACATGTATGAATTGAGTAAGAGATAATCATTCGTGAATGACGATTAATCTTTTATCAACCTTTATCTTTTATCAATTCATATCTTATCACTAATCAATCCTTTGTTAGAATTTGCACAATTCATGATTTGATAACTGGAATAAAATTTAGTGTAAAAAACTTTTTTTTGATTTAAAAATTAATCTTCAAGCCTATCAAAAAGAAATGTAGTAAACTCTTGCATTTCAAAACAGAAATTTATGAATTTATTTTTAATTTCCGTATCATATTAAGCGATATATAATATAAACATTTTGTATGATACTGATAATCATATATGAAATTTGAATTAAATGAATTCATTAGACTTTTATACAGAAACAAAAAACAAACAAATCATTTTATGCTTTTGTTCAATATGAAAACAATTTATTTCATATATGATGGAAGTATATAATGCTTTAACTCTGTTACAAAAGTAATTTATCATTTTATTCCAAACACTGTGCTATTCAAGTTTAATTAATCATTGACGTAGAAATTTTGTAATTTTTCAGAATTTGGAAACTGCAAAATCGAATAAATGTGATGTAGAAGGTATTGAAGAAACACAACCTTCTGAAATAGTATTTATTTCTCCGTTAAATTTTAAAATTATTAGTTAAACTAATAGTATAATTAAAATTTAATTCGTTAGAATATTGGATTCAGTGTTTTACAAGGATTATAGTTTCAGAGTTATGCGGGATCATTTCTAAATAATCACTGTTATCACAAACTCAACAAACTAATTTCATATTTTACGAAAAGATAATTAGTTAGGAATTTATGCAGGAATCAATGCGTAATATTGAGGAAAATATGGAAAATGAAAAGGAAATATTAGAAGCAAATGAAAGCCAAAATATTTCATCATACGGTACACTTCAGGTGTTTAATTAAATTAATTAAACCTCTCGGAATATATTCTAAAATCAATCGAAAGTAAAATCACATATCTATAATCATATCAAGTTATTTCAAAGATAATAATATCAAAAATGTCTGATACCTATAAATGAAATTGATCCTTATGTCCTCCATATGTTATAGCATATTGTACAAGGCGAATATAATCAACAATTCTATACCTCCATTTATTATTACTGTAATTTGTATTGTTACTTTTTTCTAACCATATCATATCTCAATCATGGATTCTTGAGAACAATTTTACAGATGTATTAAGGCTTATTTTACAACCTTTGATTCTTTTTATGACCTTTAAGTAACTTCAGAATACTTTATAGTATGTGCAACCACGAGTACGGTTTTTTGAGAGAGCAAAAGAAATCGAAATACGCGGGCCAATTGATACAAAAAGAAACGAATATAGAACTTTGGCACTTGTAGATGAGGATAAAAACCATATCACGCAGAACATTTATCCTCGAGAGGTAAGTTTTAAGTTACAATGAAAGATAGACGCATAAATATATTTAATATTGGTAAATAATTTATGCACACTTGATCTTATATTCAATTTTCCATTTACATATACCACAAAATTTGGTATTACTAACACTTTCGACTTTCGCCACTGACCTAATCCATTTCAAGCCAGTGATCCTTTTTTTTTAAATAGAATTCTACAGAAGACCTGTATTTATTCTGCACCCGTTATTTCATTATCTTCATTATTAAAATTCGGAATTCATTGCTGTAATTTTATTTGTATTAGGTTCGAAGATCAGACAAAACTTTTTTTGAAGGTTCGACAACAAGATATAACCGAATGCAAAATTGAAAAATATAATGTGATTGGCTACCAAATGCCCGAGATTTTGGAAGAACATACATGCAAGAACGGCGACCTTTAATTTTTATCATTTCACTATTGTTTTCGAAAATTATGAAACTCATCATTAATAAAAGTGTTTGTGTTTGAGCAGTAAAATACTTGACATGCTCTAGGAAATAAAAAAATTACATAAATATCACAGTCAATACTGTATGAATATTGAAATGTAACACAGTTCAATCGCGACTGAGAAAGTCGAATAATAATTCTGATGTCAGCATTGATCATCACCTATTTCCAACATTTCACGCATTAAAGTTAACGGATTCAGTTGCACACATAACATATCATCATTACTAACTGCGTCTCGAAAATTATAATTAGATAAATCACCGCTCTGTATGTCTCGAAACATCCCTGCTAATAATCGACGTCTTTTCTCGTGCTTTGGATCATCAACTTCCTTTTGGATTTCTTCCAAGATATTCAAAATTATGGCGGAGTCTGCAATACGAATTAAGATTTGCATTTTGTGTTATCTTCAAAACTGAAAAAAATCCAAACAGGACTGTTCAGTTTTGACAAGAAACTGCTTCATAGTGCAGAGATGTTAAGTCAGAAAATACAAAATTAATCTCCCATGATGATAGATAGACTGAAAAAGTACTGATTGTTCAGAAATTAGAAAAAAAAACGCTGGCCAATAAAATTGCGAAAATGCTATAATTATCCGATGTCTTAAACCACTTAAAACGAGACCATACCCACTGCAAAACTGAATCCGACTTGTTTATTTTGGCTTTCGAGATATCCTCCCGTTCCTGCTTGTCATCACTATCACAATAATTTTGGATCTATCGCAGCAATTTTTTTAATTGATTCATTACAAATAGAATAAAGAGAAAGATCTTACCAAAAGGTTTGCAAGCCAATGTTGCCACTCCTGAAAGGCACATCTGCAAGAAACGATAATAATCCGCACAATCAACAACTTGTCTTCTATTAGCACCACGAGCATATAACGAGTCGGTGACTCTAAAATATTTCCTAGTATCCACAGATGCTGGTCGACATTTGACTTCATGCACCAAATAATCCTGAAACCAATATTCCATTGCTAATGCACCACTGTATACTTAATTTTTATTGTAGGAAAAATATTTAACTAAATTTGGTGTGTGCACAGCTTGCTACTTTATAATATTAGCAGTTCAAGAAATTTCGAACAGAATGATCAGAATTTCATTCCAGTTTATAACAAATAAAAAGCGATGTAAAATACTATTTTCGAGAAAATTTTACAATCAAAGGTTGTAAAAGCCTAGAGAGTTGGAAAGTTGAGGAAAAACAGTATTCCGCTGTTCTGTTTACACTACTGAAATATTACGAAAATAATGCATTGAAGAGTTAAGAAAATATGATAGGACATCAATAAAGGAATTTGTTAAGAGATAAAAACGGACCAGTAATGCCGAATCAGTATAATCATTAATTCGACGTTTGCGTTTCTGAATAGCGTGAACAGCACTTGACCAATTCTGAATCTGAAGAGATTTTCTTAAATAGAAAAGCTTAAAATAGCTCATCATAACATTTCTTCGAAATACAAATTTTTGCAAGAAACGGTTGTGAAATGAACAATGATATATGTAAGGCAAATGATTCATTAAAAATTTCTCGCAATTTATGCTCAGTGAATCTTGTGCGGTGGCATTCGGCTTAAATGTCTTGTGAACACAAAGAAATGAAAAAGAATAACAAAGAATTTTCATGATCGCCGTTCCCATAAAATTCAAGAAGCTATGTCAATTCACCGTTTGATGGAAAAAAAAACTAAATTTAAAAGAAAACATTCGTGTTTTTAATTTGGAAAACATACCATGTTTGGATTTTGTGGAAGCGGGTCGGCAAAACCACAGGATAAAATAGTCATGTTATGGATCTATCAACTCATATCAGGCAAGCAGGCAGAAAAAATTACCTCACTGGTTTTAGAAGGTAATATAACTTCCTTCAACCATTCCGCTTTTCGTGCTTCAACTCGCATCTCATGCCTCAGTCGACTTAAATCACGAATTCCAGAAATTTTTTCACGTATATCAAGCATCGAACGATTTGGAATATCTTTTGTTGCGTGGAACAAGCAATTATCATTTATGCCATAACTAAATGCCGTGTGAAAATCAATACATGAGGTATTTTATAATATTTTAATTTGAATAAATAAAAATTGAAGTAACTTAAATATATAGAACCACCAATTCAATATCTTATATCCAAATTCTGTATCCTAAAATATCAAAATAGCAGAAAAGGATATGTTCACTCCATTCAATCTGATGATTACTTCCCTGCATGTTGTTCAAAAAATTTTAGAGTTTCGAAAATAGGCGCTAAAAGCACGAAATTAATAGTGAAATTATAAATAATGAACAAAAGTTCTTCCAATTATGAAAAATCTTGAAAATTAACAATTAAATAACAAATGATTACGATTAACTCACGAATTTATACAGCTATGCAAAGTTTTGAGCTCATCAATCGTCCACTCTTTGCCTTCATCCTAACAAAAATTCTATCATTAGTAATCGTAACTTACAACAACTTGTCATAAAGGAAAAAAAGAGGGAAAAGCTATAGAAAAGCCACAAAAAAAACAATTATCTTTTGAAAATAAATAAAATAACCATTATGAAAATGGAAAGAAACATTGTTACCTCTTTCAAAGGTGGTAAAATAATATCATATGCTGGTTTTCCATCTCGATCACCAAAATCGAATTTCCCACTAAAGATCTGAAATACATCATGAAACATACTAACCGAATAATATTTCTATAAATGCAATATTAAAATTATAAGAAAAATTTTTCACTTGTTCATCTTCTTTTGTATTAATTACTCTGCGAGATCGATCACCGGAGGATCGTTCCGAACGACTTCTTCTTTGTCGTGTTTCAACTAGAATATAATTGTATTAAAACAAGAGGACTTATCTATCCATATCATGTTTATGCTAAATTCTTTGCTGCTCTAAAATTTATTTTGACAACAAATATTGTTTTGAAGAAGACTTACTGTTAAGCAATCATTAGCTATAGTTTTTTAAATTCTTACTTGCAAGGAGAATAAATCAGCATAAAAGTTTCTCAGTTATGAAATTTAAATTTAAAAAAGATCAAAATACCTTCAACTGATGATTCATTACAGTCATCATTCTGAATAGGCGTGCTTGTATGAGAGGATGATTGAAGTTGAGAACTGGATGGTTTCTCTTGCTTTTGTTGCTTACTGATAGCTTTACTATGCATATCAATCTCATTATCAGCCATTACCTTACCACCTTCCAATCAGTGAATAAAATTTTGCATAAATGAAAAAAAAATTACAAGATAAATAACAAAACTTATCAAGTATGATCAATAAAAGTTAAGTATCAATCGGGAGATGTCTTATACTCACTGTAGTTACGAAATATCTCAGTTAAATTATTGTCAGATGAAAGAACGAATTATGAATTATGAACATCAAATAGTCGTATCTTTCCTGTCCAACCACTGAAGGTTATGATGGATCCATGATCTAAACCTTTAATCCTACTTGGAATTGGTGTAAAGTTACAACGTTATTCGCAAAAACACCAAGTTAGCACCAAAATAAGTTTTATAATGCTAATTTACGGGGCACTAAATGGTATCACACAAACAACAGAATGGTACCGATACATATGCTAGAATAGTAATTAACGGCTGACACTTTTTCTCTTGCGTTTTTCTTTGCATGTGCACGTCGGTTTTTTTCCGTGGTAGAGTTGGTGTGGTACCTCGTTGGTACCATTGAACTACTTTACATTTATGCCAGTGATTTTTCACATTTTTATCCTTATAACTTATTAAAAAATTGTTTTATTTATAAAAATGTATTCACTCTTTTTTAATGCTTAATTCATTTTAATTTAAATTAGGAATTTCGTATTTATTGCATTTTGAAGTTTTTCTCCTTATCCAATACTGCTTTGGAATTTAATTTTGCCGCATAATTTATTTGCTTTTATTTTTTTTTGTTCTGATGGTTTTGGTTTGTTTTATTTATTACGAATGGTTCAGTTCTTTTATACCAATCAGTTTCATTTATCATATTATAGACTTCAGAAAATATGGATTGTAGAAATGGTACGATGAATGAAAAATTGGAAAGATTCCGTGCGTTATTCACACATGACGATATTGTTAAGAATGCTGGTGGTGCTATCGATGCTTATCTGTTACCAAGTACTGACCCTCATCAGGTATGTGATTTTATTCAGGATTTTACCTCTCGAAATAGAAATGGAGTAACTTGTGATGATGACTTCTGTCGAAATCATGCAAAAGTTACTAATTATTGCATGAATTTAAGATCAAGTCAAAGAAGGAGAGAGAATTTATTAGGCAGAAATAAATATCATTCAAGTAAATATTTCTTTTGTATAAATTTCATGGATTTTTTTCAAATACGATCAGTACAATCATCATTGGTAATTTCAGAAAAAAGGAGCAGAAGTGTATTTATTTCACCAGCTCTTTCAAACGTTTATTTAGCCAAAATTTGCTTAGAATGATTAAAAGTGTTTGGCTTCAGCTAACTACAAGACGTAATGATATTACTTATATAAAAAATAAGAATTGTCCTTTACACTTTCCGAAAATTTGGAAGATCCTACGCGTTTTGCTTCATTTATAAACTGCCAGTTTTTCTGAATATTGTGTATTTTCTTCTAATTTATCTTAAATCATAGATGTAGTGACCGCATGTCGTGCACAGTGTGCAAGAAGCTCTTTTTTCTCGGGCTTAAGTGACTCTGTATTTAATATGGTAATATGATATGATTTTGGGGAAAGAAATGGATAGCTTTTAAAGATTTCATAAATTAATCGAAATTAGAATATTTCAGTTCTCCAAAAAAACATCCAAATAACTTTAGATAAAAAAAAATTTTTTAGAAACCACGGAAGCTTGTCCACCCTCTAGAAACTAAATTATCTAATAATTCTTTTAAACCCTACTAATATTGTATTTTTCAGAGTGAATATATTTCGAAGCACGATTTTCGTGTGCGTTTTCTTAGTGGATTTTCTGGATCGAACGCATTTGCATTAATAACACAGAATGAAGCAATGGTTTGGACCGATGGTAGATATTTTATACAGGTGTAACATGCATTTTCAATCGAAGTCATGCTTCATTGTTGGAAATTACATTTAGTTAGATTTATTACTTTTTGAATTATTCCTTGTTCTTAAACTTTAAATTCATCTAGAATTCAGGCTCAAAATGAACTAGAACCAGGATGGAAATTGATGAAGGATGGTATTCCAAATGCCATTTCAGCAACTGACTGGATGATTCAGAATTTAAGAAACGATAAAGGTACACGAGCGGCTTTCGATCCACAACTTTATAGACATGGTATATTTAATCATTCGATTTTTTACAAGATTCTAGTTTATTCATTATTTGCATAATCTAACATTATATTTCTGAGCATTGTAATGTATTGTGAAAATTTTCGGAACAAAAACTACTTTTTACACTTTTATCGCGTATTATTGAATTCATAATCGTATTCTCATATATCCTTTTTATTTGATTCTTTAGCTGAGGCGTTACGAATAATGGCTTTGCTAAAAAAAGTTAATATCAATGTTGTGCCTTTAAAAGGTAACTTGGTCGATTATATATGGCATGATAGACCGCAAGAAAAATTTGGAAAAGTAAATTTTTATATATATATATATATATATATACTAAATAGGAGCTCAAATTATGCCTATGAAACTTCAGATAATTTTTTTTCATTCATTAAATTCACTTTAAAGTTTGTAGAGGCAGAATGTAATCTTGGATATATAGTTGGCTTAGCATTAGAAACTAGTGACATTTAGGTAATCATTAGAACTAGATGTTTTCTTTTATGATGGTAATATCTAAGTATTCAGTGCTATACATTTTCATCGTATTTTCAATTTTAGATTATAGTGATGAAAGAAGATGAGCATGGAATGGAAATGAATAACAAAATTGAGAAAATACGGTACGAATTACAGTTAAAAGGCTGCGATGCAGCAATTTTTACCGCTTTGGACGATATTGCTTGTATGTCGTCATATTTTGTACTGAATCAGTTTGTATATTTTAAGTAACAGATGTTCTCTGATTTCAATTTTTTGCTGCTCTCGGTTAATAGCTTGAATCCTAACTCATAATATCGCAATTTTTCAGTTTTCAGGGTTGCTAAACATTCGCGGTTCTGATATTCCATATAATCCAGTTGTTTATGCGATTATTTTCATGGCTCCGGATGAGGTGCATTTATTTATCAGTAAACGGAAATTGAACGATGAAATATTGAACCATCTTGCAACCATAGTGATTCATGAATACAGCGAAGCAACTGAGTGGATTGGAAAATGGCTTCAAAGCCATAAGGGTCAGTACAAAGTAAGTGTAATTCTTTTCACTTAATTCATCAATTATATTTGGATAGTTATGGAGAATAGACGGATAATTTGATCCATAATTTGTTACGAAGCTGTGAAAAAGTTGGTAGCTGAAAGGAGCTCTTAAGGGCTTAAATTATGTCTGTTTTTAAGCTTCATTATTAATTCCTCCTATGACCACTTATCTGCAACATAGCAGTAATTATTTGAGCAGTGTTTTTTGCAGGTCTGCATTACAGACTCAACGAATTATGAATTGGGAGCTTTGGTTGAGCCGGATGATGGCATATCATTAGTTTCACCCATTCAGTTTATAAAAGCCATAAAAAATGAGTCGGAATTAAGTGGGATGAGGAGATCAAGTGTACGTTTCATTTTATACCTTCAGACACTCAGTTATTAAATGATTTTCTGGTAATGTAAGATTGGAATTTGAAGGTAATTAAATATTCGCTTCGTTTTAGTATATATTTTTAATATTTTTTTCCATATATTTTCCAATATTTAATATTTAATATATTCAATATTTTATTCATTTGTTTGTTAATACGTTGCTCGAATTTTATAGGAACCTTGATAACGATTTTTCCAGAACTACTGGATTTGAAATTTAAAGTTCAAAAAAAAGTTTCACGATATATTGTTTGCTAAATTTGAGGTACATCTTGTATGAAACGAGACAGTCCATATTAACTTAGATATTTCTTTTAGATCCGTGACAGTGCTGCGATAATTGAATATCTAGTTTGGTTGGAAGAGCTGATCGATGATGGAAAAGAGATTACCGAGGTGCATTAATTAATTTTATGGTGATAGATGTTACTTACTAGTGTTTATTTTTTTCGCTTATCATCGGTTATAATATGCATTCTTATTTTACAGGCAGATGCTGGTAAAAAAATGGATGAATTTCGAGGCAAACAACCTCTTTTTGTTGATCTGAGTTTTCAGACGATAGCAGCAGTTAATGAGCATGCAGCATTGCCTCATTATCAAAGTACTCCAACAACGGGTAAACAACTCCTGACCAAATCCTGTATATTCTTAATCGATTCTGGTGGACATTACCGGTAATTTTAATTATTTCAGTTACAAATGACATGATTAACATCATCGAGTTGAAAAATCGAAGTTGAAAAGTAAATCAAATTAAAAAAATTACAGCGATGGGACAACCGATGTGACGCGAACAATTGCTTTTCGAGATAATAGGGACATGGAATTCCGAAGAATGTTCACTTTGGTCCTTAAAGGACATATTGCCAATGCTAAGCTTATTTTTCCTGATGGTGTAAACGGTGAAATTTATTTATTTGAACTCTGATATCCGAACTAACTTTCTAGTAAGATTTCCATCAATTATCTGATAGTTAATTCACTCGCATGAATAATACATATATATCGCAAGAATGATTTTTAGGAATACGTATGGATTCAATATCAAGACAATATCTTTGGCGTGATGGATTAGACTTTCAACATGGCGTAGGGCACGGTGTTGGACATTTCCTGAATGTACATGAAGGACCAGGTAAATAAAGATTTGATAAATGAGAACCGTTCAAAGAATTTTAAAGTCTTTTCTTATTCTCTTGGCATTATTCTTTCATTTCCAGACTTTTTGCATTCGTTAATAAGTTAAATTTTTCTAGTTGGTATCACATTTCGCAAATACGAAAAAGAAGGTGGAATCCGAAAAGGACATGTGATAACAATTGAGCCTGGTTTCTATGCTGAAAGTAAATGGGGCATAAGAATTGAAAACTGTTATGAGGTCAATTTGACAAATAATAATTTAAAAACAATGAGAAGTAGATAATTCATTGCTTGAAATAAAATATGCTTAGTAAGGAATATTTGATTAAAATTTTGAAATTTTTATGGCTTTCAATGTTAGAGAAGGGAGAATTCATTATTTCGCTTCTAAATTACTGACATTTTTTACGCTAATGTTGGCTTATAGTATGCTTCGACACAATGTTGAAAGAAGAAATAAAATATCTTTCAGTATTTTTATTTAGATGTTTGGGGAAAGTCATTTACTCATTATGTTGCTTGCGTGGAATGTATTTTTTTAGGTTATAGCTGCTGATAAAGTGCGATCAAATGCAGAGAATTTCCTCGCATTTTCAGCGTTAACCCTGGTACCAATACAGAAATCTTTGGTGGATAAAACTTTACTATCATCGGAAGAAGTAGATTTTATACTGAATTTGTGAAGCGCACTTTTAGAAGGACTTTGAAATCTCATTAGTTGCCAATACTTTTCGATATCAATTTCTGAAAACATTGGGAAATATTTGGAGATTAATTAAAAAACTGTTGAGAAAACGTCGTACTCTTTTTAAATTTCAAAATAACAGTGATAGGCATCTCATGACGAATATATGAATTAATCTATTTCTCCTTCCAATAATTTTCAGATTGAATGGTTTAACCATTATCATGCCATATGTTTTGAAAAAGTTGGCCCCTATTTGTTGGAAACAGACAAGAAAAAAGAATACGAATGGCTTGTAAATGCTTGTGCTCCTATATAGTCATTTATACTATCTGTTATTTCAGTTGAATTATTTCAGAATTTTTTTCACTAAGTAATATGTAATTCTTCTTGCTAATATTTTCAAGAAAGTATGAGATAATTCTTGATAGGATAATATTTGAAATTTGCGACATTTGATATTAGTTATTAGTTCATTTCTTTCTTCTATAATACTTGACTGTGTTGTAAACTGGTGACTTTTCCTGCATAATTTTTCAATTCATTATTTTTTATCTTATTAAATAACAGGTTTACACTAGTGATTTTCTTGTTTATTAAATTTTTTTTTAAACTAATAATCTCTTTTTTGTCAACTAGCAATTATTGTGCCTCATTCGTTGCTTTTTGTTTGTGATGAAATTATGTTATCATTCTGAATAGAAACTCATCATAAAAAAAAATTGATTCAGTGAATGAGAAATCTAAATTATTGAGAAAGATTTTTTATCTAAATTATGACGGATTAAAATAACAGTATGTTTTACTAGAAATTCTTTGATAATTACTTGATGACGGTTTTCTAATATTTCCATGTCTTATTTTGTATCACTGAGTTATTTTCACTGAGTGAGTTATTTTATATCACTACCATTCCTAACTTGCTTTTTTCATTGACATTCATTCCTTACATATTTGTGTCCTTACATATTTGTGTACGTTTCGATGTTAAAATTCATATATTGAAAAAAATCTATTTAGCAGGATGATTCAAGTTAATCCATTCCTAATTTACTTTCTTATTTCATACACTTCTCATGTTTCTCTTATTTCTTACATTCAATAGTAATCAATCATAATTTTACCACATATCTGATGTTATTTTAATAAATTCAAAACTTTTAAAATTTCATATGAATGACTTTTATATTTGAGGTTTTCTTTTTCCATTTGAATTTTGAAATTGAATACATGTACAAACCTGAAGATGTCAAGATCATTATAAATATCTTTAATAAATCAGTGTACCATATAAAAAGTTACTTAACAGTGATAATTTTAGATGCTTTCAGTGAGTAGATGTATATCAGTGATAGATGATAGTACAATGGAACATAGGATTGAAAATTTTAACAATTAATATGATCAAGTCAGCTTCGTGGTCTTTTTTTTCGCTGCCAAATTTTAAGGCCTAATTTGCAGCAAAAAAATGCTACAAATTTTCACAAATTGCTATCATAACATCTTCTATTTCTATTCATACGTCGAATTCATCTTTTAATTTCTCAATTAATGAGCAAAAAATAATAAGCAATTGAGGGAAAAAAGAATTCTACAGAATAAATCAAATAAAAATTTCATAATTTCATTTTTAATGTCATTGATGATATTCGAAGATTTTGAGCTAATCACTGATAACTATCGAAGTGTATTTCTCACTATATTTTCCATATCTAATTATTAAATTTTTTATTATAAAAACTCTGGCAGCATTTTATATCGTTGAAGCATTAGAGGGATTATTGTTTTTATTAATTGTCTAATTAATTAATTAATTAAACATTAGTATTTTTATTAAAATGCTACAAGTAAATTAATTGAAAATGATTTCCGTAACAATTGAAATAGGACGAGGAAAATTGTTATCAAAATGAAAGATATTGATAAAGTGTTAAACAGAAATACCTCTCAAATATGCAAATATTAATAGAAAAGAATTAGATTTTTCAAATTCCACATAAGACTTTATCATGTACTGTTTAAAATTTGAATGAAAAGTTGCAATTCCATGGTAATCATGCTAATTGTTCTAGGCGATAACCAAGTTTATTATGATAATAAACTTTTTTATGATTTATTTAATAACTTTATTATGATAATAATTTTTTTTGCAAATTTTAAATTCATTTTTGTTTTCAGAAAGCTATCATTCAGTCTTATTTATAAATGAGAGAAATGATACTGTTGAAGGATTTTCGAGAAAATAATTAAATGAGAGTATATTTTGAGAAAACTCTATCAAATGATTATATGATCTCTTGTTGTTTATTACTTTTTGAATACTCTCACCCACTCTCGATCATCACACCTCTTCTTAGTTCATCAAATTAAATACTTTGAAATATTTGAGGCGAATGAAAAACTTGAAATTAGTTAACTCTCTTTTCTCTTACAACTTCATTCTTCTTTCTCTTTTCAAAATCTCTTTGATGGCATATTTAAATATGCATGATGATATAATTATTATTGAATTCGTAATGATAGTAAAGAAAATTTTTCAAAAAATTACTGGAAAATTTTATGTCAAGCAAAATTTTCCGCATTTCTACCTTTCATATTAATTATTAATTCCGGTTTTCCGTTTACTAAATTAATCGTTTGGTAAATGATTTATAGTTGAAACTTATATAGTTAGCCTTATAGTCCTGCTGTATTACTTTTAGCTAATTAAATAATTACAGTGTAATTATTAAAAATTTGCTTTTTTGGAATTTGAAAGATTTTGAAAGAAAAATTTGAAAGATTTTCACCTTTTATCTTTTTCGTAAAATTTTTCAATTCTCTTTTAAAACAAAAATATTTTTATTTTCTTATTTTATTGTAAATTTCAAATTAATTTTGATTCACGTATGTTTTGATTGAGTATAATTAGGTCATATATATATATTTTTTTTTGTAGAAAGAGGAAAGTATGAATTGAAAGCAGTTTTGGCATATTTCAAGGTATGTGAAGAGGAGGTTAATATTTCTGTAAGAAATGAAAATACAATTGTTTAGTTTCACTTCCTTCTTTTTCTCACCATATTATTTTCCGAATTTTTTTTTCAAGCTTATTAATACAAGCATCGTCAACAAGTTTCAATTATATGTAATGTCCTCAAATAATATCTGGAAAATTAAAACCTTAAATTGATCACACTAAAGTAAAACTTAACTTTTTAATACGCTTAATAGGTTTTATACTTAATGCCTAATTAATGTGCTTAATACAGCAATTAATTATTATTTCAAACAACAATTTTTTAGAATAATAATAATGATAAAAATAAATTATGGGTATAATGAATGAAATTCATAAAATATTATTTATGAATTTCATTCATAGAAATTTTTTCACGTATAAAATTTGTTAATAAATTTATTAATAAATAAAAAATTTGAAATTAGCAATTTCTTCAAATGAACAAATGAACATTTTATGATTCATTTTTTTTACAATAACTATTTTTTAATAAATGCTTCAAAAAAAATTTAATTATTCAATTGAAATAACAACAACAACGTTGAAATGCATGATGCTAATTGCTAATAGCAAAACTAATTATTATTGATTACTTATACGGTTTATCAATTATCAGTGATCATAAATTAAATTCTATATTAGAAATGATAAATTAAAGTGTTAATTTATTATTAACTAAAATTTTGTATGAAGAATTGTAAAAATGAAGGAATAAAATTTTCGATAGAATCGAAAAAATTTGACAGAAACGTTCCAATTTGGAAGTGATAGCTAAATAATTGCACATGAATTTAGGATGGAATTTTTTTTTTATTCTCTAATTTTTTTTCTTATTTTTTTCAAATGAGATACTAATATGCATTTTATTAATAGTTACTTAAATCTCACACTCCATTTCACTTCATCTCAGTTCATAAATCTTATCTACCAAAATATTTCATCCAATATCTCTCTCTCTCCCCCTCCCCCTCTCTCTCTCTTTTTCTTTCTTTGTCTCCCACTTCCTACTTTTCCTATTTTTTAAAATAATTTTTAAAGGTATGACACCTTTTTGACACGCCATCATCTTGGGAATATTTCGATCAAAACTATTCCATATTTAATGAGGTTGTCATAAATCCTTCATTTTCCTACGAAGAAAAGATTGATGATAATTTAAGATATTTTCATATCATTCAATTTATCAATTATTAATTTTCAATTTAATTTAATTATTTCACAATTTAAAATTTTCTTCATGAAGTTATTTGAAAATTTACTAAAGATTTTGCTTGGCAGATAATTTTACTTTCAGTTAGCTTAATAAAATAGCCATAAGAAATGGGAAGAAATCGACGTGATGAGAGGGATTTCCACTTGGATTATTATTTCTTTTTACGTGTTATCGATATTTCAAAGATACTCTTTCCACGTATCGAATGGGCTTTACTCTTTACGTTTGCTACACTTTTTTTCGCTATTGCTAGTAAGCTAATTTTGTAAAATTAAATTAAAATAATTAAAGTTAAAATTAAATTGAAATGAAAATAGGTAAGCTGAAGATCAATATTAATCCATGTAGTATGTAGAAATGATTAATTAGCAATTTAGCAATTAGTGATTACAGGTGAAGTGTTAACATTTTTGACTGGTATGATACCAGGTCGAATATATCAAGCATTAACGGATAAAAGTAAATCGGAATTCCGGTATATTTTCATCACTGGTTCGATTGTATATATCGGAAAATGCCTGGTAAATATAATTATTGAACTAATATTCTTTGTTTTATTTTTTTTTCTCTTTTCAAAATTGAAATGGAATTTTAGTAATTTTTATTCGTTTTTTCAATATGCTTGATAATTTAATTGTTTAATTCTTTAATTTCGAAATTTAATTCCTTAAATTATTTCAACTTTACTCTTAATTGATTGAGTTACTTTCCGATAATATGAAGTGCTATAACTTACATATTGTTTCAGCTTACAAATTTTACTCAACTATATCTACAATTTGTTGTATGCATTTAGAAGTTTAATAAATAAAGTTTTAAACTCTCCCTTAGTAGTCTCATGAAATTTAAATTAATAGTAATAATAATAACTTATGAAATTTAAATTAAGAATGATAACAGTTATAAAGGCATTTTTGAAGGAAAAACGAAAAACAAAACAAAAACATCAATATCTGAACCTTCTTGAACCGTTCATTGTATAAAGTAATTTGATAATTACCGCTGATTTAGGTAAAAAATTAAATTTTAGACTTACAATTTGATTATTTTACATTCTCATTTTCTGTAGTTTAAAAGATAAATATCATTTTTTAAACAAATTTAATTTTTCAGCTGATAGCATTGAAATCGTTTACATCATGGCAACTCTATTTAAGTTGGCGTAAAAATGCAGTAATCAAACTTCAACAGTACTACTTTAATAATCATGCATACTATAAAATAAATAATATTGATAATTATGGAATCGATAATCCGTAAATTATTCTTTTATTATTAAATTTTTATTTTACCAATTAATCTGATGTTTTTTTTATTAATTTATAATTGACATTTTAATGAATGTCAAATTTCATATGACGTAATAATGAACGATAAAATTAAGTAATACTTTTAATACCTTTATTACTTTTTATACTTTTAATACTTTTAATAGGTTAATTTCATCAAATTTGGATATTTCTTTTTTTTTTAAATTATTTTGATTAATTCTTGAAAAGCGTATACTTATAAGAGAGAGAAGAAAGAAGAAGAGGGAAATGTTAAAGTAAAATAATTTCTAGTGATCAACGTATCACGCAAGATACTGAAATAATGTGTAATCAATTAGCAATTAATATAATGCCTTCTATTCTGATCGGACCATTTGTTATTGCCTTCTATACTTATGAAACGTATATCAGGTAATGCTTATGAAACGTATGTCACGTGAAATTTACGTAAAACTTAATTTACTATCAATTAGATTAGATTGTTTGATAAAAAAAGATAGCTATTGCATTTCTATCTTAATTTACTTATAACAATCTTTGAATCACTATAAAGTTTTTCGTTTCCAGAAATGAAAGTTATAAGTTAAAGATTATTTAAGAATATGAATTCATCGTTTATGGAACATATTGAAATATTTACAGGATTAGATAAATGTAAGTTAACTTTTAACTTTAACTATTGATGAAATTGGAAATTCCTGAGTATTGCAGTACTGGTGGCTTAGGTATTGCTATTATTTATGGATATTTTGTTATTGGTGTTATCGTTAACAAATTTCTCATATCACCGATGGTCAAATGGAATGGTCGAGTAGAGAAAGCAGAAGGTGATTTTAGGTATTACTTTATGAATTTATTCGTTTTATCAATAAGTAATAATGATAATTATATTAACTTTTTTATAAAGTGGAGTTAGCAGAAGAGAATTTTCAAGTTTTCAAAATTAATTACGATTAATTTTTGTAAAATTTTAAATATTATTTCTTCTAATGTATTTGATGAATAGCAAATTGCTACAATGAAATCAAGTTGTATGCTTAAATAATTGTTCATATAATCAAACTAAAAAATACTAAAATTCTAAAAAAGAATTTAAATTCGAGGCTAATTAATTATTATTAAGCTAATCTCAACAAATATTCAAAAATCAAATTGTTAAATAAATTTTAATTATTGATGAAAGAAAAAAAAGACATATCTGGCTTCATTCGTCATTTCATGCTTAAAATTTGAAACTAGCTTAATAATCAGAAGCAAAATTTAATTTAGAAGTATGAAACTGATAAGGTTCGCTTGTTTACTCTATAACTAGTTTAATATACCTTGCTAGTAGAACTTGTTTAACTTGTATAACTTGCTAGTAAAGTAAAGCTAGTATAACATAACTTGGATAGACTAATAGAAGTTTTACTTCTATTTGGATTGCTGTTTTAGATACTTAAACGTCTGTTTGAGGTTGTCTGATGTATACTGCTGTAATTACTGCTATTCCTAGGACTATGAAGGTTTCTAACTTGTTGGGTACTCTTTTTGGCTCTAATCAGAGGGTTCGACCTTTGTGATATTTAACTTATACTTTTATTTTTCATTTTACTGTTAGGAGTTTTTTCGCGACAAATTAATATTTACCTCTTTTTACTGAATTGGCAATCGAATTGCTTATTTGAAGAGAAACGAAAAAAATCAATCGATTTGATCAATAATGATTTAATTAATTAAAGATATAAACACGTTTCAATACGCAATAATGCTGAACCAATTGCCCTCTACGAAGCTGAACCGTTTGAGCAGTATGAATGCAATCGAATATTTATGCTACTTTGGTGGCGTCAGTTTAAATTTATGTGCTGGAAATTACCAAATCTATGTAAGCTAATTGCATGAGTATTAATTCCAATTAATTTTCGTAGTCCATGATCAGCGGATCGATGGGTTTTTCCCGTTTGAATGAACTGTTTCTTTTGGTGTTTAAATTTCAAAATTACGTGAAATTCGTTTTATAATGAAAAGCGTCGATTTGATCGGATATTCGTTTTTCATGGAATATTCAAATTTTTAATATAAATTTATTACAATAGCTATTTAGATGAATATTATTTTCACCTCTTTATGGATTATCAGTAATAACTATTAGCATTGATATGATAATAAGCAATGATAGTGATAATGATAATGCTTAGGAAATCTTCATGTCTATTTCTATTATTATCATATATTTTTTATTTTTGATTTATAAAGATTTCCAATTAAAAAATAATAGTATTATTTATTTTCTCGATAATTTATTTCATATTTTGATGAAAATATAAATTTTCAGAGAAATGTAAACTATTTGTATACAAAATTTTTTATCTCAAAAGTTTATAAGTTAAATTTTAAAGTTGTTTTAAACAAATGAAGTTTTTACTTTTCAGTTTGGCAACAACTTTACGACTATTATGGTGGCATTTTAAGCTATGCAATACAATTTATTCCAATCTTAATTACAGGACTGTATGATGATTTACCAATGCATGATTTAGGAAGGACTATAAGTAATGTTAGTATCCGAATATTTCTTCTGAATTCTTGCGATTTCTTCCGAATTCTTGCGATTCGTATCACGTCCGTATGAAAAAATATTCGTATCGCTGTTATTGTCTGTCCCTAATATTGTCGTTTTATTAGTATTATTATTACTTATTGTTTTCGTTACTTGTTATTATTCTGTTACTATTGTCATTATTATTATTATTACTTAATATTATTATTATTAACATTCATTACTTTAACATATTACCATTATTATTATTATCATTATTATTACTATTGCTATTATTATTACTCTTATTATTTCTATTATTATTATTACTATTGTTATTATTAATATTACTGTTACTATTATTATCATTATTATAAGTACTATTATGAGTATAACTAGTAGTTTCAAATAGTTTTTGTGAAGAAAATGTAACGAAATATAATATTTTAAAATTAATGAAATACAATAACATTTGTAGAATGCATTTATATATATGTATTTGATTAACAGTTTTACGCGAATAACAGACGTAGCACTTAGCGCAGGTGAAATGGCTGGCGTGTTACAACGGTAAGTTATTACGTTTAGAAAATCATTGTTCTCTCATAGGGAAATAAGCACGTCAAGTATGTATCAAAATATGTTAACTTTAACTATATAACTAGAATATATAAAGTATAAAGTAATAAAGTATATAAAGTGAGTTATAATTAAATTAAAATGATTTTCCATAGTACTTATTTCACGTATTCATAATTATCCACGAGTTATCACATGAAGAAGAAAAGTGAGAAAATACGAACTTTCTCTTTGTGATGAATTAAAATGCTTCATTAGGATGATTAATTTGACGGAAGAAAAGGGCAAAAAATTTTTATGAATGAAAATTCGAAATGATCAATGTTTCAAAATAGATTTATCAAAACTTTGCACCGAATTATCTCTTATCAACATTTTTTCTTAAAGTAAATGAAAGTAAATTAATCTTTCTATTGTTTTCAGCGTTGCAGAATTGCTTGATATTTGTAAACAAATGGACAATGATATTAGTGGTAATAATGAAATTTTTAATAATTTTGGATTTTATCATTGAAAGCTTGAAATTCTTCCGATGATAAAAGAATTATTTAAATTATTATTATTTCGAATTAATTTCGGATTAAATTAATTTAATACAATTTAAAATCAATGAAATAAATTAGATTTTCAAAAATTTCTCAGATAAATAGTTGCAACAATTTAAAGTAAAAAGTTACTCAACCTTTTACGCATGAAATCAGCTAAAAAAATATCCGATTGTCATGTAAAAAGAATTGCATACAATAATATGCTTGTACTTAATTGTATTTTCTGTAATTTACAGTTTTAATTACTTAATCTGTAATATTTTAAAGCATCGATCAATATTACTAAGTTTGAAATTTGGACAATTTATAATAAAATTGAAAAATGAAAGCAGTAAAAAACCATAAATTATTTGAAAAATCGTCGTACTGTATATACTACACATAAGCTTTATACATACTGTATATAAGTCATACTGTACATAAGCTATGAGTGAAAAGCATTTTATGAAAATGAATCGTTGTTTTAATTCATTTCAATTATTCAATGTCTAAATAAGATATTATCTTATTTCAGGATATGATAATTTTGTAATCGATTCAACATTTACAAAAGATAGTAGCAATCAGTGTATGATATATGATATTCATAATATTAGCTATTCATTACCTAATTACTACCCAGCTAAAGAGCTGCTTAATGGTATTTATAATTTAAAATTCCTTTTTTAATAATATTTCATGATATTTGATGAAAACGGTATAAATTGTTATCCGGAATTCCTTTTTCTTTTCCCGGAATATTTATACATACCGAATATTACGGTATATTATTGCACATGCAATGCATATATTTTATTTAGTATTTCGAGAGCTAACTTTTATCGCGATCACTCAGAAACTTTTTCTTTTTCTCAAAATTAGAATATTTTCATGGGAAGGCTTTTAATTTGCTTAAAATTATTTATGGATGGCTTAAAATAAGTATTACTTCTACAAGTAATTCGTTAAAATCAAACTTTTCAATTTTAGGTTTTCTTATATCAGTTGTAAATTGATTGAATTTTTATCTATTTTTTTTTTGTAGATTTTTCGTTTACAATCAATAAGGATGCAAAAATTTGGATAATAGGTCCTAGTGGAAGTGGAAAAACGTCACTGATACGTGTACTCTCAGGATTATGGCAACATGAAACAACAGGTCAACTCTATTTGTCGAGAAACTTCTCGAAACTAATTTCTAAATTTTTTTTGAATTTTCCATTTTTCTATGAATCATTACTTGTAGAATGTAAAATATTCGCATGGCGCCGCCGGCAGCAGCATGCTCTCATTCCATAAAAAAACCAAATAATTTAATCTAACAATTTCATCAAATGATTTATCATACAGTTTTTATGATTAAAACCATGAAAACTTTTATCATCAATTTTCTTTCAGTGTAAATTCTCTCATCTCTGTAAATCTTCTCCTTACTAATTTTTACCTATAGAAGACTATTACAGTACTAATTTTCACCTATAGAAGACTATTACAGTACGGGATAGATTGAAATTTCCCCAACTATCAACCGTAGACACTCTTCTGTTAATTTTTGCTGTATTTTTTTTTAGAGTAATAAATTGTTATCCTACTGTTCCTGTATTACAGTCCTCCAAATCCCGAATTCGTCCACAAGAAAACCGAATCCTTCTCAATCAAATTTAATCCTTCACTATATTCAATTCTTCAATATTATTAAAAATTTTGATATTTCAATTTATCTTTGTCATATTTTTCATTTATAAGTCCTTAAAAATCAACTCGAAATCAGTTAATTAAATAATTAATTAATTTAATTAATGTGTTAAATAGAACAATTCGAAATAATTACTTTATGAATGATCATCCGCAAATGATATGCATTCAACTATATCAATAAGTATTCATGAAAAATTTCAAATATTTTATTTGTTTAAAGGACATATTAAACACGGAGCGAAACGTGGACAAATTTTACGTCTCTCACAAACGCCTTATTTTCCCTGTGGTCATTTAAGCCTATTTCAACAGATTAGCTTCCCAGCAACAGGCATTTCAAATAGTCTTGAAAGGATTGATAATGGTAATTATCAGATGAATTATCAATATATCAATCATATCTGTTACTTAGCTAGTTGAAATATTTAGAGCAAATTTATTGTTAGCAATAAGTTTTTCGAATCTGAAATTGATTTTTGCTAATTAAAATTAAATTTTAATAATTTAATTTAATCTTTTACAGAAAACGAGAAAGAGGTATTTTTTATTTTTCAGATTATATATCCATAACAAACATTTTGAGTGAATTGAAACTTGATTGGTTAATTGAACGTTGTGAAGGCCTTTTTAATCCGGTTGAATATGAATGGTTTACTTTTAATTATTTGAATTTATTTAAGCTTTATTATTAATAAAATTTTAAATGTTTTTATTAATTATAATTTATTGTTTGCTTGTGAACTTTTATTTATCGATATTTGTTAAATTTTGAAATTTTATTTAAAGTTTTATGAATTTAAAATTATAAATAATTGATTCGTAGGCAAAATACCTTAACACCAAGTGAGCAACAACGACTTGCATTAGCTCGGGTATTGTTTCAACAACCGCAACTTGTTATCTTAGATGAATCAAGCAGTTCTATTGATTTAGAAATCGAAGAACATATTTATCAATTACTTATCTCGGTATGGCTTTCTAATTTTTAAATAAAAATAATTTTTAAATGAAAATTTTGAAATAAAAATTTAATAATTGTCGCAATGAATACTCTCAATAATGGTAATGATTAATAATTGTTAGGAAATTAATTAATTAATGATAAATGATAAAGATAAAATTCGTAAGAATAATTTATTACAATAAATAGTATTTCTGATATTTATAAATAATTTTATTACAATAAATAATTTCAACGTAGCTAATATATAATAGTTGTATAGAGAATTCAGTTGCAATATTCAGAATTAGTTTTAATTAATTATCAAATCCAGTTCTTGCATCTAATTAATTACTTATAAACTTAGCAATCAATCTATGAAATTAATCAACATTATGCATATGAATTTCCCTAATTTATAACAATTATAATAGATAATTTAATCAAATCGTAATCAGATATTCATAATATTAGCTATTCATTATCGTAATCGTAATTGATAATCATTTCTGAATTCTTTGCAAGAAAAAAGTAATGAAAATTGAAAAATATATGTTGCAAACTTTTTTTAAGATTTTCAAACAAAATCCGAAAATTTTTCATGTACATTAATTGATTAATTTGAATTGAATGGATATTATTTGTAGAATAATATTGGCTTCATATCAATTGGTCATCATCCATCATTGATCAAGTTCCACGATACTGTAGTACAGTTGGATGGCTGCGGTAATTACAGTATTCAATCATTGAGATCATTTACTTCAACTTCTACCACCGATCCGACCAATTCTAATTCTGATATCTCAAAATTTAACTAATCTTTTTTTTCTTCACTTTCATATTTTCACTCTCTAGCGTCTTTTTTTTTTATTTTTATCGGAATTCAAAATTATCCAGTATATCTCAAGTAAGTGATAAGATTTTGCATGCATTGATAGTGATTTCCATTTAATTTACTCTCCTAGAAAAAAACTTACCTCGTGCAAAATTTATAGCTTTCATCCAATGCTAAAATATTTTCTTCAAATGCATAGTAATGTTCGTTTAACAAGTTATAGTAATTCTGTAATTAATTTAAGTTGTAATTAATTTGTTTTACCGTTCCGTAGCAGACAAAATTTTTATCTTGTTTTTTAATAATGTTGAATTAATTTTGGAAAAGTTTATTTCACTTCTTTTTTTCACTCTTTATTCTTTTACACTTCCGAAATACTAATAAGCAAGCTATAAATAAAAAACGAAAGAAACAAAACAAGCATGAAATAGCAACAGCTCAGCAACATGAAGAAGTTGATTCATACACGTCTAAACCGATAAATTATTAAGCGGAAACATCCAGGTTAGTATAAAATAAATGCTTGCATCCATGGCAACACTGATCCATTAATGATAGCAACATGAAGAAATTGATTGATATACAAAATTAACATGTCTTTCCTGAACTTATAATTTCTTATTTGAATAATTCCAAATCAAAAAAACTTTTTCAACTTTTTACATCTTAAGACCTATGTTTAACTAAATAAACTACGAGAATGACAGCAACAATTATTGAGAAAGAACAATAAAAGAAACCCAAACGATCATTACAATACAAATAAATTCCATAATTGAGCTAACATGAGAGTAAAACAACCTTATTTAACATAAGCTTAACGCCTCTCATAGATTATAATAGAAGGCAATTCTATACAAACGAAGTTTAAAATAAACATCACCGAATAGTTACAAATGAAGCAACACACAATTTCCATTTTTTTCTCTTATTTTTATCTTCTTCTTCATTTGATTCTTTTCTTTCATTTTTACTTTTTTCATTTTTTTCTGTTTTTCTTATTTTTACCTTTTTTCTCTTCTTTTTTATTTTTTTCTTTTTTTAATTTTTTCAAATTTTCACTTCTTTTCTCTTTTCACTTTTTCACTTTTCTCCATTTCTTTTTTTTTCCTTTTTATCTCTCTTCCCGTTGTTCTCAAAATTTTTCCTTTTCTATTGTCATAGCGAAAAACAATAATAAGGACGTAAAGCCATAGAACTTATTTGGCTTCATTTTATATAAAAATCATAATGAGAAACATACTTCGGCCGCATTCATTCGTCTCAAACTTTCCAAGTTTGCTACTTATATCGGGAACCTTCTGGTAACACTCGAAATTACTTTCTCTGAAAAACGCTATGATAAGTTATTCAAGTTCATAAATTCACAGGTTTTTCTTGTAATTTTCGCTGCTGGAGAAAGTATTAATTCAGAGAATTCAAAAATTAAGATACTTATGATCTATGCAAACTACATTACATCTGAGCTATCTGAGAAATTCCCTGTTTTGTAATATCCAAAAGGAATAAAAATTAAATCAACACGGAAATTCCGAACACGGAAAAATTCACAGTGCAGACTAAAAATTATTTTCAAACTTATCATTCTTATCATGAGAAATACAAGTGAACGAGAGATGAAACATTTGTTTGTAAAGGTAAACTATAAGGTAAACTATAAGCAACTCAATCAAATGGATTAAATGAAAAGCTGGAAAATTTATGACTTTAAACTTTTTAATATAGGTTAATCACAATTTATAATAATAAAAGGAAAAAAATTTTGGGATAGAAATAGCAAAGGGATTTAAACTGTGGAAAAGTCAACAACTATCGTCCTTGATTTCCTCATAAAATCCTATCTTTCCCATACCAAACCCTCAAGAAAGAACACGCACTCAACCATTCCCCATCTTGATAATAAAATACATCCCGAAGAATCTAACAAACGGTCAATCAGAGTAGCATACAATTGATAAATTCCTTCCTTCTACGAGATATTATCGTTTGCAGATTTATTGCAACATAATTTTCACTAAAAATTGTTAATCCTGATTAAATTAATAAATTTAGGGAATAGATAACTTTCGTATACTTAACTGAGGCTCTTTTTTTGAAATTCTCATCAATAAGTATGAACTAATAAGATGTTGAGTTGACTTTTAAACTTTTAAAATAAATAAAATCAACCTAAAATATAAAGTCATCGTATTTCTACTTGTTTTAAAGAAGAAAGTGAAAGGAAAGAAGTTCCCAGAATTCAACAACGAAACAGAAATTATGAATGGAAATTTGATTGAGAGACGGCGTAGACTTGACGATGAAAAAACTTAATTATTTTGAAATCTTAAAAAACAATGAAGCTATGAAAATGAGCTCTGAATAAATCAATAAAAAAAAGAAACAAGATTAATACTACAGGAGATAAGATTTCAATACAATCAATGTATACTATAACACTTCAACTACCAGTCAATATGTACTAAATTTTACACCTATAGCAACATTTATTAATAAATAATGTGGGTTATATATTGTAAACTAATCAATATTGTACATTAAATTGATAAAAAGCATATATAAAATATTATATATTGATATAAATATTGTATATTAAATATTTTATATGGACCAATACTGTACATTACACACTATAAATCCATATATATTTTATAAAAATATTCTACACTTATAAATATTGTGTGATATATATATTCTATACTGATTAATATTATATATTAAATTGATAAAAAGCACATATAGAATATTATACATTGAAAATTTTCATCATAACTGTGAAACTATGCTAAAATTTAGTACATTCTATTGCATGACTAGAAATATTTAATTACTTTAAATTTAAAAGTTACCGATGATGTTCTTTGTTCCTTCTCGTATCACCGTATACGGCTCTGTTCCCGGTACTTCCAGTGTCTGCCGCAATTCTTCTGGAAGGTCCAATAGGTCTCCGGGGCGGTACGCTTCCATTGTTGTATCAGCCGGTGCTGCCTGCGTGGCCAGAACCGGAATTTCAATCGTCCTAGATCATCTAAAATAGATTTGAATTTAGTCAAAATTACCCATTTAATGTGATCAGTGAAATTTACTTCTTTTAGTCACTTTCATATAAATTAAACTAAAGTAAATTATAAATAAAATTATAAATTAAAGTAGAACTTGCAGGACGAGTTGTCAAGCAATTTCTTCCGACTCTTCAGCCCAATCCATTTCCATTGGTACCATTGGTACCTCAGCTTTTTCCTCATCTTCTGGAAGCGGGGCCCATTCTGCTGCTGAGGCCCATTCTTCGGCTCGTCATCATCTTCCGGTAGAGCGGCCCATCCCGCCGCTGAGAGCCACTCATCGGATTCATCGTCTTCTTCTTCTTCGTTCTCCGGTTTCTCCATCTCCATTTCCTGACGAGTATTTTGCCGATCGTACACCGCCAACTTCCGCTCAGCCTCGGCCAAGCGAGCATGCAGCTGATCATCCTGCTGAAAAGCATTATACTACCATTCAGTATTCTTAGTTTAGATCTAAAAACATTTTCCACAACTCCTCAAGTATTTTCATCTATAGATTTAAAATCAATTAGCGCAATTACCTGCTCCTTTCTCGCCAGAAATTCCTGTAATGCAGAAAGCATTACAGGATTACTTTCCAAATAATGGAAAATATCGGAAATATCCGGAAGTTCCGGAGGTTGTGCAGCTTGTTCGCGCAACATTCTGCAAATTTAGCAAATTTATAAAATATTTATGAGAGACAAAAAGCACGTAGCGATTAAAATCGGAAAAATACAATTCGTTAATGAAAATAAAAAGTTCGTAAGATAATGAATTCATTCTGATCTTTAACTGATCTTAAATTAACCTAAAATTTCTTCTCTCATGCTCAGTGAATGATAGAATTGAATTAACTTTCTGCAATTTTAATTAAATTAAATACAATATTTTCATTTACTACATCAAATATTTTTGTTATATTTTCGATCGATATAAGAGCTATACCTACTTAATTTAAAGAGGACTTCGTCGTGAACTTTTTAAATTCGCAATTCGCTGACATTGATTAAAGTTATTGGACAGCGTTGAATTATACTACAGTTGAGTGAACTCTGTTGGTCGTACAAGTTAACGTCAACGCTTTATTCAGAAGTGATAGTAATTACAATTAGCTAAGATAACGTCTAACAGGTAGCAAACTTGTACAATGCTGAACCGCTATGGTATAAAGAGTAATGGTCGATGATAAGATATATGGATGAATTGAAATGAGAATTGTACGAATGGTAAATACCCCCATCGTCCCTTAGAGATGATGATGAAACTGTATCAAGATAGCGAATGATCTTGAAGATAATGATGAAATAGTGATATGAAAATGGATTGAGATAGAAGAAAGCATAAGTTCTGCTTTAGCTGAGTTATATCCTTCCCAACGTATAATTTCATTATCTACGAATTTATCATTTCATTTTAGGCGATTTCAGGACAGACGTTACCTGTGGAACTTCAGCGAATTTCAGTGTTAGCGACAATGTTCCCTTTAATTATGCTAATTAAACTGTTCTTTCAAATAGCTGTGAAATTATTGATCTCTACTGATCATTCAATCAAATTCGTCCTTTCGACAAATGAATTTCTTTTTATCTTCTTATCATTTTGAATATTTGATAATCAGTTAAATGTGTTATTTAGGTGGAAGATTAGTGAAATTTAAATTTAAAAGCAATACTTTTTCGTCTTCCAAATCTTCGCTATCTTACTCGTTGAAATATACAAGTGAAGGATCAGCTTGTTACAACCAAAAAAAGCCTTATTTGACGAGAATCCAAATTTGAAATAACCTTTAAAATGTTGATGGCAAACTTCGCTTGTCTGCTTGTATATGTCATGACATCAGTTTCCATTGCTCGATATATTTAATTTAATTATTATTATATTTAATTTAACTATTATTAATTTAATTATTATCAGCATATTTTAATTTAAAGCTACTTGATCCGTTATAGTCTGACACAATTACTTCGATTTGTTGCTAACAAATGATAAACAGTTAGCTGTAATTATCAGTAATTTCTTACTTCATAGTTCCAATTATTCAAATTGTTACTTCTCTACAGATAGTTCGAATAAAGAACTGATATTAATCATTACTTGTTTCCTATGGCTGAGTAATTGTATTTTTTCAATGTACTCGAATGATTCTTTGGTAATAGTACTGTTTTTTTTTTGGTTGTAATAAAAGGAAGTAAAACTTTCTTTTAGATTCAGAGAAGAATATTTCTTTGGCTCAAGTAACAGTATTTTTTTGGTCTCTGTTTCTAATGCATTAAGTAATAATTTGCATAATTTGAATTGAGTCTATCTTCTAGAATATTAGTTGGGAAGGAAGCATTATAAATATTCTTTGCTTCCATTATTTTCATCATTATCGTCATTTTCTTCTTGTTAAGCTGACCTGTTGGGTTTCTTTGGCAATGTAAAGCATTCAATTCTTGGATGATATAGAAATACTATCGCGACTAATTTTAATTGAATTGTAATTTAAAATTTCCCGGTATTCACCAGTAATTACTAATACTTGTTTCAGTGTTTTTTTTTGTTGTATTTATTACGCGTTTACATTATTTGATATTTTATGTGTTTTTATCTTTCTATATTTGATGAATGTTTTGCAATCTTTCCAGGAGAATGAGAAACGAAACTTTAAAGGCTGGAAAAACTCAAGAAATCAAAATAAACAGAAGCGAAACCGGTCTTTAGAAAGCATTAAATCGATTCAACCTGGAAATCTCTCCAGGTTGAACCTTGAGCGTGTTACGTAAAAATCCCCGTACAAAGTAAGCTTTTACGTAATACACCGAAAAAGAATTGAATCAGTTGAAAGAACAGTGATAACAATAGCCAGTGGAGAGTAGGGGAAAATGAGCAACAAGATGCTCATGAATTCATTTATTTAATATAAGAGTGGCGCAAATGGTAATTTGAGTACTCAGTCCAAAATTTAGGTAATAAATTTGAATGATTGCAATTTGGAGTAATTTGCATAATTTTCAATTTTCATAACGGAAGATACGTGTTCGAAGAGTTACATGGATTACTTTTATTTTCAATAATAAAATTTTTCTGTATGAAAAAAAAATCACTTTGAAAATTGTGAGGGATTTATTATCTCTTAATCTAATCTCATAAAGATTTCTATTCCTTATGAGAAATCACTCAGTCATTTGTCTATTCACATTATAAGCTAAGATTTAAAAAAGTATTTTTTTGAGGAAATAAATAGGATATAATAATAACTTTTTGTGCAAGGCAGCATCGAAATCGTGTTCAAATAGATTTCAGGTTAACTGATTCGGGATAATTACGATTTACGAGAACTTTAGCAGTTGAAGTAGAAGTATACGACACTATTAAGAAGAAAATATTATATATGTGTCATTGTAAAGACGATAAATAAAATTACAGTAAATTCCTTGCGTTTCACACACTTGTATGTTTTACAGTCGTAACTTTGACTTTAACAAACTATGATAATCAGTGAATTCACGTCTCTGATACAGCGATTAATATCTTTGTTGTCTTCTTGACGAGCTGCTCGACAGAAAATTTATAATTAAAACTTCAAGATTTACTAATCAAATTTAATCCGACTCATCGTGAAAGTAAGTGAAATGAAATATTGCATCCTTAATTTATACTTGTAGCAGGAAAGGAGTATTTCACTTATCAAACTGATAAATGGAATTACTTAAATAACTATCTGTGTTAAATTAGGCAGGCCCTTTTTTCTTTCTTCTAGTCATTTGTCTATTCACATTATAAACTAAGATTTTAAAAAAGTATTTTGGACATTTCGAGTTTTACTTACTTTTTGTGCAAGGTAGCATCGAAATTACGTTCAAATAGATTTCAGATTAATTGATTCGAGATGATTACGAATTGCGACAACTTTTGCAATTGAAGTAGAAGTATACGATACTGTCTATAAGGAAATATTATATATGGCTTATTGTAATGATAATTTTAAATATAATGATAAATAAAATTACAGTAAATTCTTTTCGTTTCATACTCTTCTATGTTTTACAGCCATGACTTCAACTGATAATTAGTAAATTGAATAACTTACCGTGTTTAAATTCTTTTTTCTTTCTTCTATTTATTATAATTAGCTAAATTAAAATTCCGTTTGATATCCCGTTCATCTCCAACACTTGTAATTTTTGCATGAGAGAACAAATCGTACCATTGAATAACTGATGTTTTCCGGATTGCATTGTTTCCGGATCTTCTTTCAAATGTTTTAAACATGCGGAAGAAAATCTAAGACTCTAAAACTTGATTGAAAATCTAAAACTTAATGATTCAGCATTACTAATCACATTCAATCGTTTCAATTTCAATTCAAATTATAATCATTCATATCAATTATCAATTGCGTAATTCAGGTAATTAGGATATTAATAAAGGGAATTAGGAAAAAGAAAGTAAAAGTAAAAATAAAACTTAAGTGGACATTTTACTTCCAAAAAATATGCATCAGTTAAAATTTGTTTACAATTACACTACAACAAAATTTTATTAATATCCTAACTTACTGTATTATAACTAACAATAACCCAATAACAATAATAACAGTAACCATGCTTCAATTAGGTGAGTTTTATTTAATCAAAAATACTATAAACGAAAATAATTTCTCAAAAATACATTTTCCAAAATTTACCTGAACGATTGTTCATTTCATTTCTTTTGATTTTCCATCTGCACTTCATTCCAAATGATATTCATGCAAATCAGTGTACATGCAAATATTGCAATTAACAAATTAAGCATGGAGAACGAATAAAAGTTATTACTATTTATAAAAAAAAATAGTTATTATCCTGCTATGGATTTTAACTATTTTAAACGATTACATCGAATTCTAAGAATTCACAGTTAATTTATGAACTTTTCGCAATAACGGATCAAATATATGTTTCTTAATAAAAATCGACAAAAAGTTTTACGAGATATACGAGAAGAAAATATATTAAGGGCAAAAAGAGTAGAAGTTGATGTAAGTGCGAGAAAGGGATCGTCGGGAAACATCTCGAAACTTCTTTCTTTGTGGTAACTTACTCGTAGATCAACAGTAAGAGTATTAAGGTAACCATTATGATATGATAGCAGTGATCATG
>JABVXU010000556.1:0-34976 GCA_013365365.1 Cruorifilaria tuberocauda
AATTTTCAGTTGGAATTCGTTTTAAAGCTAACTTCATTTAAGGATTACATTGATATAAAAACATAATTTAATAAGCAGTCTTGAATGAATGACAGTTTAGGTCGTAAATTCATCATTTTAAATCAAATAGAAATATGAGCAAAAAAAGAAAAATTCAGGTGACGACCAAAGTTACGTCTTGGCAGTTGGCAGCTGAGCAGCGAGAAACAAAAAAGAGTCTTACAATGAAAGCACCGTATCTACAAACATTGTTTTCCCAACGAAATTTGGGTGGTACATGGTATCGAACTACAGTATCACCGATCATTCTTTCGGACGATCGTAAGAAATCCTCAGCACCAGTTTCAGCTGATTTCGATGAATCTGTTGGTGGTGAGAGAGCTCCTTTAATTGGAGAGAGACATGAATGTATTATTAATGTGGAGTATCTGGAACAGGTAAATATATTTTAGCAATAATTAGCTTCCCAGATTATTTTGCAGTTTTTTTGCTTCTAGGAATACTTGTTGATATAATTCTAATTGAATGATTTAAATTCGCTTGACTTATAGTTTGAGGTTCATTAATAAAGATGCAGAGTAATAATTTTTTGAGGTTCACACATTATACTTATGCTATCAATTAAGAATGAATTATAGGAGGTAGTACGTAGGATTTATATGATGGCATACATACCTTCCGGCTTTTGGTCTCGACTGATGACGCGTGCACTTATCGATGATCATATCACAGCGTGTGTGGAGCGTTTATTGCAAGTTGAATACTTGTCGGAGAGCTGTTCCTTAGAGACACTGAATGAAATTTGTGACAAAAAATTTCTTCCATACTGGCTTCTTTGGCAAACAGGATTCGAAGTATGTGTTTTTTAGTTTTCCTGGTTTTTTTCCAATTTTCTTGGCAGTTTTTATAGTAATATCATACAGTGAAAAGTCTTACTGTTCATTACTTATCTTCTCTGCACTATTTTGAAATTTGTGAAATATCAGTTGAAGTTACCTTATTATTTCTTCTTGCTTCTATACCATTCTTTGCGTTTACATGTAAAAGATAGTTCCATATATTTTTCATGCAACAATATTCGTTTTCCTCCTTGCTTAATTAGAAGTAGATGAAACATTTGGTTTCTTAATTAAAGGTCTACATTTCCGAGTGCAAAAAATAACGATGATATGATTATTACTGTACAGATATGTATATATAATCTTCAAATGTTGTTGTATAAAATTATTTTTTATTGATGTTTCTTTAGTCACTACATCTTATCATTGTCCGAAATGGAAATTTTCCATTTTCAAATGGTGAGAAACAATAAAATTTTTTGAATTAGACCTTTTGAGATGGAGTGGGAATTTTTTTTTTTGCCCCATTTTCAGTGCGATATTTCCAGATCTTGGCGTTTGATAAAACAATATTCACAATACGCCAGTTCTTACCGCTTGCAGAAGTCCGAGATGTTCATTATGAACTAGTTGACTGGCGTTGTTGTACAGAGGATAATAACTGGCGTACGTTGGATATGAGTGGCTCCTCGCTAATCGAAATCATCATCCCAGCAGTCAGGTTCTAATTATGTTCCGTGCTTGATTGCCATTCTTGATTACCATAGCAAATGAATGCAAAATGATTTGTTAATATTTCAGGATAAATTTAATGAGCGGTGAAAGGGAATATGTCCTTCGGAGTAACCGTACTGCTGTGACCCGTCTCTTAGCTCTAATTGTAGACATCATGGATACTTTGTTGGAAGATTGGTATGTATTTATCTACATGAAGAGTAATGCATATTTATGTGCTGCATTTGAATATTTGAAAGATACCTCATAAATCTGGATTGAGTAATTTTGATAAAGGTTTGGTGGTTGATAGATTTGGTTCTTTACTGATGGTAATTTGAAACTTTAGGTATCCTTCGTTAGGAACACGTTTTGTCCACACTTCAGAAGGATGCCTCCTTGTAAATCGTCTCGTTCCTTGTCTCAAATGTGTCAGCAATACGCGAAATTTGGATAGTTTTTCCAAAGTTAAGAAAAATGATGACATAATGTGGTGATTTTTATTTAATTATAAAATTTTGCAATTCGTGAAATGAAATCAGCTCATGTTGTCACCTGTTATGTCCTTACTTATCACTACTATTTTAATCTGTCTAGCATTATATGGCATTATGCTTGAATCAAGCACTCAACATTAGTGAGTAGCAACATCGTATTATGAAGGTATTACTTTTCCTCTACTCTTCCACAAACGATATTTTAGTGAGGCATTATCAAAGCAAAAGTTGCATGCATTCACGGTGGAAGAATGTATCCTGAGCGCTCATGATGGAGTTAATTTAAAATGTCCCGTGCACTTCGACATATCCATTGTGGACATTGCTCCTGACACTGTTTTTCTGGATATAAGTGAGGATTATCTTATCCAACCTACTTCTGTGAAGCGTGGTAAATTGCTTGGACATGGTGCATTCGGTTTTGTGTTTAAAGCCGCTCTCAAAATTTCGGTAAGGTATATTCACAGATGGTAGTTAGAGATGAGTAATGTCTGGTGGAGTATTTCGTTTTTTTCAAATATATTAAGCATTAATTTTTGATTTTTCATAAGCGATAGATTTTATAAGAAAAGGCTTGTATAGACGATCAAATTACTGATTTTATCGTATGTTCCAGAATAGAAACATGCAAGATGCTGCGTTAAAAATGTTGGAACCGGTGGAACCAGGTTTGGGGGCTCGAGAATCGTCTATTTCAGCATATAAAGTAAATCTCTGCTGTGGTTCATATGTTAATAATTAATAATTTGCAAGAATTAAATCTTCTTTGTGTTAAACAGATATTTTTAGGCAGCGTATGCGAAATGGCAACGAGATCCATTACAAAATGCTTGCCGTGCATACTGTACCTGCCGACAAGAGTTGAATGTGTTAGCATCACTACAACATTCTCACATCACTGCGCTAGTAGGAGTATGCCCGCGACCTCTAGCTCTGTTGATCGAATTAGCACCTCTTGGTGCTTTGAATCATCTGCTCAGTAATTACCGGCGGAGCGGGGCCCGGTTACGTCTCAGTGTCATCCAAGACACTGCCAGTCAGGTTCTTTCAACGATTTTGAGCCATATTAAATTGACTTTCTTCAATATATAGTTTCATACAACAAAAATATTTGGATTATTTTGAAGTTTTACATAAACTACATAATCATTGAATCGCTTTTTCCAATTTTAGGTAGCCAAAGCGCTGGAATATCTTCACGAACACCGTATCATTTACCGTGATCTAAAATGTGAAAATGTCTTGACATGGCGATTCCCACCGCCGTTCAGTACCATAACGGATGTACTGATTAAACTGGGGGATTACGGTATATCACGAAGCTCATTTCCATCTGGTGGTGCAAAGGGATTCGGCGGAACTGAAGGTTTCATGGCTCCAGAAATAATGCGTTACAACGGGGAACAAGAATACACAGAAAAGGTAATATTTAAACAGTCATATTTTTATTTATTTTCCTTCTTTCATACATTTTAATTTGTATTCTAATATAGGTAGACTGTTTCTCATTTGCGATGTTCTTGTATGAGCTGATAAGTCTCAAGCTACCATTTGATGGCCATGAACAACTTAAGGAATATGTTCTAGATGGGGGTCGACCGCGGCTTACTCCTTCTGTGAGTCTTTTTCTTTTAGTACCATTTTAAAAATAAATGAAGCTGTGGAAACTTTCCTCTAATGCAAGCTTATTTGTTGAGCAATTATCTATTTGATTTTACTTATTTGGTTGATTTATTGAGTATTTTATTATTGGTTAATAAATCCATAATCACTCGTGTTATTCTGTATAGATGCATTGATTGTACACTTGCACTCATACTTCAGATGATCATAAATTATTCCATAATTTATGATTTTCTGCTCTGGTTGTCGCATTACAGGAATTGTTATATCCTTGCAACGTGCTCGATGTGATGGTTGTTTGTTGGGCAGCACAACCAGTGGATCGTCCTTCGGCTTCTCAAATTGTCTCTATGACTACAGCTCCCGAATTTACTCATCTGCTAGACGTGATTTCCTTAAATGACCCGGATTCGGCTGTCAATGCTAGCATTACTTTTCCCAGTAAGTAGTTCATTGTTTCCGCTCATAATCAAGTTGTAACGAAAAAAAGTATGAGAATCTTTCTCCAAGTCTTGATTGATGATTTTGATTACGAATCTCTCAATACCATTTGATTTGTTTGTTTTTAATAATGTGTATGAATTAATAGCTGTTATTAGTCTCTACTATGCCAAAGGTTCTCTTATGCGTTGAACTGACGTAATCGGAGTTTTAATAATAGTTCCTTTAATTTTTCGAACTTTCAGCGTGTTAGAGATATCGTAATCTTATTTTTTCGTATTAATTTGATTTTAGATTTGGATGATATCGAAATGGGTTCTACAATAGAAGACAATGTTGAAGGTGAAGTATGGATGAGCAGATCGGACGGGTCTGTCACTGTTGTTAGTTGCAACCAGTATGGTTGGCTAGATTCTAAGGTTGCTTTATTCCTTATATATTTTGATGTTTGTTTGATTTTTATTAATTCTTCGTATCTATTTTAAAGGTTGAAAAGCATAGTATGTGAAATCAAAAATTACAGTATTGTATTATTGGCAAAATTGCAGAGCATCATCATGAATACGGATAGAACAGTAATATTGGCTATGTGTGTGGTCAATAACAACGTATGGCTTGCGGAATCGACGGGAATACTGAGGATTTATTGGTTCGTTAATGTCATCTGATACGGAAATTGATTTTATTGAGAAGTTAGTAAAGCAAAATCATTTTTCACACTTTCGTACTGTCAAAACTAATCTGTTTATAGCCGTTCATCATATTCCGAAATTTGGTCGTTCTCGATATCACGTTTCCTTCCCACTGCACATCTCTCTATTAGTGTCATTTCTTTATCGGTTTTTATTACTGCTCCGCTCTTAATACTAGTTACTCTTCCATCTGCGTTATTGCTTGTGAAAGGTGATCATGCTTCTGATTGCCCTTTCATTTCATCCATTGGTTTATCCACCATTCGCTCATCTGTTATAATCGATTATGGCCAGAATGTGAAGTAAGTAGTTTTTTTTTACTTAGTTTTACTTAGTTTTCAGGGTACTAAAATAATGTAGAGATTTGTTGCTGTTTTATTTTTCAATTTTTTTTTTGAAATAAATATTTGATTTAATTTCGTTCGTTATCTGTATAAAAATTTTATCAAAATAAATCTTAATCTGTGATTGATTAAGATTCACCTAGTTATTTATTCTTCGATTAATTTGAGATCAATTTGTTAATCTATTGATTCATCCGTGATTTGAACAACGGCACAAGTGAATAATGCTATTATATATTAGTAGATATGGGCAATATGTATAATGCGGAAAAAAGAAAAGATTTGAATCCTTTTTTTCCAGGCAAATATGGACGGGACACGAACATTCCTCTATATCTATTTATGATGTAACCTTAGAAAATCGATTGGTACTCTCTGCAAACATTTGTCATGGTGAAAGTCAGATAAATACTGTTGAGAAAAACTACGTTTCACATATGGTAACTACTGGAACGAATTCGACTCTATTATGGTCTGTTCTCTCGCACGGGAGCAAAGTAATTTACTCATCAATACATTGATAGTAATTTTTATTGACCAGATCATTAGTTTGGTGACATTCCATTTCAGTATCCTAATTGTTGCTAAGAGGAGTAAAATGCTGATAATATGTATTTAATATATGCTTCCCATAAAAATATTTCATCTCCTAACCGTTGTTAGATAGTTACCTCTATCTTATTAGCAATATAGCTATAAATTAATTGATAAGATACAATTGTGCAAATTATTGTTGTGATTAACAAATCCTGCTGCTGACCATTATTACTAATTTCATTTGGTTCTGAAAGGAATGCATATCTGTAGGTGTATCAGTGGTCCACGACATCTCGAAAGGTGCGTAATCGACTTGACTCTCGTAAAATATTGCCTTCCTCCGAATCAATTTCAACTCTAGATATTGAGGCATCTCGAAATGGTTATGTTTCTGCACTTGCGCTGCTAAATAAGACGGATGGTGCACAACTGTATATAGGAACTAGCAGAGGGGCAATAATTGTTGCTCAAGCTTTCGAAGTAAGTAAATTAATGTATTGATAACAGGGTTTAGGCATAGGACTTTGAAAAGACGAAGAAAGAGGTTATTTGAGATATATTTATTTGAAAAAAACTGCACGTAAGTGCACGCAATTTGATTCCATACCAAATGTGTTTCAGACACCAACATTTCATAGTTAAAATATGAGAAATAGGGTATGAATTTGAATTTTGTACCTTTAATAATGTTTTTTTCACTCATGTTTTTTATCATTACTTTATTTATAACATCATCAAAGTTGTGAACTATATCAGTTGATAATATAGTAAAGGAACTTTTACGTTTATAAAGGTTTAATTAATATTTTAATGCATTCTGAAGGCACAAAAGTTTTACATGAAGAATGCACTATTGAACCACGTCGTTGGCAAAAGGATCTCCATGAGTTAGCTTCGATGATCAAGTTTGGAATCATGAACCAAAGATTATTTACCGGATTAACTTGACTTAGGACACTGAAATGTTTTGGAATAAAAGATGTAGCAATTTTTCATATTTTATCATGATCGATAGTTATGCGTATCACTAAGTTTTTTATTTTGTTAAAGAAATTGATGTTGGCGAAAAACTTCTACATATATACAGCTATATTGCAGATGCGACCACTTGCTGCATTCCGGCCATATGTGGAAGATGTGCATACGATTGTTGTGTTGGACGTAGCCTCAGCTCTGAATGAATACATACGTAATCACAAAGATTTTGTCAGTATAGCAAGCTTGGGAAGACGAAGTTTTGATGCTAACAGAAGTGGTAGCGGAAATGACCCATCAGAAAATGTTAGTTGCGCGAAGGATCGTGTATCGCAAACAGTAGATCGTTTTAGGCAGGATACTGCTGAATGTGTATCATCCTTAGATAGCTATGTAATTACGATTGGAAATGGATACAGGTTTGTATACTTTTAACTTTTTTAACCGTTTCAGTTTGTAATAGATTCAGAATTTGATATTTAGTAATATTTATCTAGATTATTAATTGCTTGCAGCACTTCTTGTCATTTGTGCCACTTAACAATTTTTAGATAGAAAACTCGAGAATATATTGAGATTTAAATAATGTTGCACATTATTATAAATCATTTAGCTAACTTTCAGATGTCTGATAGATCGATTTACGGACCGGAAGCATCAAGGATCAGCTACTCTTCGTCGAGAGTCGCATTGCGCAATCATATGGCGTACAGATGAATGGGTTTCATAACTAATGTAGTTTCAAATTGTATATGTTTAGTTACTCCATCTATTTCTGCAGACCACCATAAATCATGTCAATCTGTTGTTTTTTGTCATCTTAAGGTGATAGTACAAGTTTACTTTCGTCGATTTTCAAGTCCTTCTGTCGCTTTTCTAAAGGACTTTTCAGTTAGTTGGATTTTATGTTCCTTGTTACTTGTAAAGATTCGCATCTTTTTCTTTCCAAAACTCTTCAAGCAGTCACATAAAAAAAAAAAAAAACTGAGGTTTGGTGATGAGCTCTTTACCTCCTGTTGTTATTTACAGTTTTGATTACCTGTTATTTCTTCAACAAATAGTGTATGTTAAGTGCTTAGTAAAGATGAGGTAGTAATTAGAGTGTTTTCAGATGCGTATTGCACTGTACCATAGGTGCTGTTAGGACTAATATGCTAATGTCTTCACAATTTACTGTCGATAAGCGTTAAGCAGGTCATACACATCCGGTGAACTCTGTTTGTAATATTGACCTTTGCTTCTTCGTTGGAAACATGTTTTGAGATTTTTGCAGTTTTCCAGTGATAAAATTTGTGAAATTTCAGATTATTCCATATCCCGCTCACAGTTTAAGCACGCATCAAAAGTTTTTTATTAATCATTTTTACGGTCGCTCATAATGCTGATGAGAGCGTTATATGAAATCTTTTAAAGATTTGTAGAAAAGATCGAAATTTAGCTCGAAAGATAGCAGGAGAGTGAATGGCGTTTTTGCGATCAGCAGAATCCAAAAAGAAGAGAGCAGCCAACTCATTAGCTTGTCTCCTTCGGGCTGTAGAGGGGAGTTGGGTAGCTATCGAGCTGAAAGATTACTCTACTGTACGAGGTTAGACGTTTTAGTACACTGACCATATATGATTCGAGTCATGAGTTATTTCTGTAGTTATTGTAGAATTAGTGCTTAATATTTATTATTATTCTAAGTTCAAAGAGATCTTTATTGTTTTCATTTCCTTACCACAGTTATGAGTGAAAAAAAGGAAAGGCAATGAGCAAGGGTAAGAAGACTCATATTTTATGAAATTTTGTGGGAGGAGGATCTAGGCATTGAATCAGACTTCATCTTAAAATCCAATTTTTATGACCTTACAACAGTTATATATCGATTAGTGAAATCAGCGCAACATCACATTTATTTATTAATCTATTTAGGATGTGCAGATTGTAAATAATTGAGTTGCGGTTAATTTTACATTTATGTTGATTTTTACAATTGCATTAAATTAGATAAATATTTTTTGGCAAGTGAGTTCCCAGTATCAATAATAGCGAAATATTCCATCTTTCTAATCAGATCACTTTTTCTGTTGCTTTAGTTAGACATTAAATTATTTCATTTTACCACCAAAAATGTTGTAAGAACCTATTGCGAAATTGTAATTTTAGGTATTCTGGCACACTGTGATGATGTTATGAATGTGGAAATGAATGCCGTTACTATTCATAAAGCTTGGCACCGTGTTGTGCCTCTTCATTGCGATAGTTTCTATATACAAGGCAAATTTATACGTTTTGTACACTTTGATCATTATTTCAACGCTCCCAAAGTAATACGCAAGTGGTTAAATATTCCTCGAAAGTTCGGGAGGCCACGGCCACTACGAAAAAGGATACGTTAGATTCTGTGATCAATTAGGGTTAAATAGAACAGTGATCTAGCTTTTTATGTATCTCAACATTTGCTTCTGAGTATTATGACTTGTTATACCTCTTCGTTCTACCTTACCTTATTCTACTTTGATAGAATAATTAATTTCTATAGCAAATAAATATATTTAATGGTATCTTCTTCCTAACATATGTGCTATTGCTATATATAAAGGAGGAAGAAAAGAATTATTTGTTATTTTCCGCTTCCCGGTAGATGCCTTGATACATCGGAGTCACTGTTTCAAATTCTCCTATTACTTTTCATGCACAAAAGGAAACGTACTATTACTTTACTTACTAAACTGATATACATCTTTTATTTTACTCTTATGCGATTGTATTAATTACGAATGAGAATTTACAATATTCCTGCATGAGCGATGCAACATCTATAAAAAACTAATCCACACAATAATTCGGAAATGCAGAAAAACTCAACGAATCACTTTTCCATATCGCCTGAAACGCTGAAAACAAAAATGAGAAGCACAGTCAGACTTCAGCTATAAACAAAAGATACCACATTAACTGTTGTAACGACGAATTTCTTAAAGAATTTGAGATTTTGATGTGGGTGCTATAATTGCAATGCAGCACAAATGTACATCTTGAAAGTGCTATTGGTCTGTTCTCGTTTTTAGATTTAAACCACCCTATTTGATGAACATTGTGACTTCTTCAGATGAATTTTAGATAGAGAGAGAGAGATCAATGATGCATTGATCATTTTCCGCACTGAGATTGATCCTTATCTGATGAAAGTAGTAACGTGATGACTTGCCATTTTATCTCTACACTCTTCTTGATGATATGCGTAAATTATTCTTACCCTTTCACTTTCTTCAATTTCTGCCAGAGAAATAAACAAACCAAGCTGATGGGACTCAGAATTTCATATTGGCAAAGACGTGGTGACATAAGAGACACTCGTAATTTGGAGATTTATGGTTCTTGGCAACATGAAGGAGGGGGTTAATGTGGTTAATATATAAAAATGTGTGGTTAATATATTTGATTTGTTCGGGGTTGCGCAAAGCATGGTTCAGGGATAGCTATTTTGGTGTTTCTCCTATTTTACTTATTTCCAGCAAGATAAGTAACATGGCCTACAGAAGAGAGAATATACGAGATGAGAATGATGTCTTTCATAAAATTCGCAATGTCTTCGCTTCTTTGAATGACAAATTGTAAGTCGTTATATTTGTTATGGCAGAAATTAAAAACCTATTGGTTCATAAAGTCCAATTTGAAAGCTAATATTAGCTTTCGAAAGCCATGTCAGAACATCGCAGTGAACCATGCAAACAGTGTTCATTTGTAGTAGCAATATCACATGGATTCTTTTTATCTCATTTGTTGTAAGTGAAATCAAATGTGATTTAGTTCCTGAATATTTCCTTATTCATAATTTTATTACTTTCTTCTAAATTAATTTCCGAGTTAATTGCATTTCGACAAATCCTATTGTTTAGGGAGAAGGATGTACGAGAGCACTTGCGAGCTGTTTATGGAACTTTGGCGTTGGGTTTAATCGCAGCAGCTGTTGGAGCCATGCTTCATTTATTCATTGATTTTCTTCGTGATAATTTCTTTCTTTTGTTTGGTTCTATCCTGCTAATGATAGCACTGTTAAAGACCCCGCATACTGTTCATAACGAACATAAACGATTTGGATATTTCATGGCATTTTGCGCTCTTTCTGGTACATTTTTCGTTAGTTGTTTATATAAAATATGTTAATGAATTATTTTCAATTTTTGCGATCATTCTAGGTATGAATTCTGGTCCATTCATTGAGAAAGTTTTAATGGTCGATCCGTCAACTGTTCTCACTGCATTCCTTGCTACTGCGATCGTTTTTAGTTGTTTCACTATGGCAGCGTTACATGCACCTTCCACAAAATTTCTACATCTTGGAGGTTTTCTGCCTGTTTAATCGTTTTTTGAACTAGAATTAGGAGGAGGTATAGAAAATCTGCTTGTCCAATGAAGAATTTATTAAAAAAGGAACTGTTAATCATAATGTCTTTTCTATTATAGGGATAATTATTTCGGGACTACTGTTTAGTATGATCACGGCGGTTTTTTCGCGCTCTGCATTTATGCATACCAGCTGCCTTTGGTTAGCGTTTGTAATCAATTGCATTCTGGTACTGTATGATACACAACTAATTTGTGAGAAGCGTCGTCATGGTGACACGGATTATATATTGCACACCATCGAACTTTTCATCGACTCCATCAACCTCTTCCGCTATGTACTTGCTATTCTCAGTGAAAAAAAGGTATGTTTACTCGTTGTGATCAAGTCATTCTTCGGTTAAGAAATTGAACCGGAATTTTCAAGTATGAAATTTGGTTTCGGGATGTGTATTGCACCTTTGTTGTTAAAATATTAATTACAAGATCTTGTTTTAATAGTTCCGTTTCCTTTATTCTCCGGTTACTATTTCTATCTTCTTCCAAGATGGGCCCTTGAAGTTGTATTAGCTTTTTTAATAACATACTGATAAGTGAATTTCAAAAATATTCAAAGATATATGGCGCTGAAATAATTGGTTTATTAAATTTTTTTAGGAGAGAGCAGACCGTAAAAGGAACGACTGAAGAACAACAAGAACAGTTCTGTCTATCTGATTTTCTCATTATTCGTTTCTTTTCATGTTTTTTGCAGCTTTTTCGTACTTTTCATCAATAAAATTTATCCAGTTTATTGTTCACTGCATGAAAAACACATCGAGGTTCAAGATATTGTCGCTATATTTTTTTATGATTGATAGAAAGTGTAAATTGCATTCGAAGAATGCAGTTTTATTTTTATTGGTAATATCAGAGTAGATTGGAAAGTACTGTGCATAGAAGGGATGCTATAAAGTCTCACGAAAAAAAAAATGAAGTTTTCGTGAAGTATGTTCGTCTATATTGTTATATGGTTCATCTGATTAGTTGGCACTTACTGTTGGGGACTATCACTTTTAACGGCAGCATTCCTTCTAGTAGGATATCACGCTGTCTTATAAAGGAAAAGGGTTGGTTACAATTGAATCAGATGGTGTTGTGCAAATGTTAACTTTTTGTCAATAATTACTGGAGATATTGATGTTACCTTTTCTGTTATTTCTGCTGTAGTTTTGATAGTAGGATTTTCGGTATTTTTAATACGATTTTTCAGGATGTGAAGTTAATGATTAATTAGAAGTGTGAAGGAATGGATTCGGGCGATGATTCCTCTCAAGATGGCGATTTTCGTTCTGATGTATTGGCAGTGAGCTTTTTACCATTGTTTTCGTGGTAATGAGGTTTTGTAACGAATGAATTTTAAATCTGGCAAAAGGTTAATGGTTTGTTGAAATGAAATTTGCGCTGTTGTTTAATCGCATCGTCTTTCAGGCCGTTGGAATGACTCCTGGCGGTAGCTCTTCCATAAGTTTAATTCAGAATAAAATAAGACATATTGATCGGTTTTGGGTACTTCCTGGAGAAAAGATACAAACTGAGGGTATGTCGATTGCTCAGCCTTTTCTAAATGGATATTTCGCTTACATTCTTGTATGGATGAATTGCATCATATTTCTATGATCATACTTCTATCAGATCAAAGAATTATTAGTGTGTATTAGTTTTATTCGCAGGATCTCTTCTGACAAAATCAAGTAATTGCGCGAGAGCCATATACGAAATATCCATCAATTCGTCGTCTCTGATTAATTGACATTTATTTGTAGATAATAATTTGTCCCAAAATAATCGAGAATCGTCGGATTTATTATTATTAAAGCGACTATATTTCTTTAGCTGTATTATTCGTATTGCTCATTTGCAGAGACGAACATTGGCTACATGTCACCTATAGGCAAAGTGAATGGTAGAGTGCTTGTTACTAACTACCGATTGCGTTTTGAAGCAAAATCAACCTCCGAAAACCGACACAGCAAGGTTTTTTTCTTTTTTAAGTATTTCAAACAAGAGGCGAATTGTTGTTTGAAGAAGATGAGCATTTATAATTGGATGATAGTGAGACAAAGCTTTTTCAGTGTTGTCAGTTTGATATACCTCTGGGATGCATCTCACGAGTTGAAAAGGTTGGCTACTCAACGGTGAGCCGCGGCGAGGATTCTTATGGACTAGAAATCACTTGTAAAGTAACTGTTTTCATGAAGGAATATATTAATGCTGATAAAGCTCACTATTGTTATGTTTATTGCAGGATATGCGTAATATAAGGTTCACTCATCAGCAAACGAACCACAGTAGACGTCCACTTTACGAAAGCTTACAGCGATTCGCTTTCCCAGTTACGAATAAAGCTGTAAGGTTCTCTCGCGATTATTTTAATTTATTGTGGTGGCTATTGCATACATACTGCATAATTGGTACCTGTTAAGTGATATAAAACTCTCAAGAACGAATTAATTCATTATTTCAGTCCTTCTTTGCTGCGTCTTTCAAACCTGATTGGACTTTTGATGGTTGGAATATTTACGATACTGTTCGAGAATTGAATCGAATGGTACAGATCTGTTTCGTGCATTGAATAGTTTTAACGATTCACTCATATTAGAGAAATATTATGGTTGCATATTTGATTTTAGTGCACAATAGCTCTGAAAAGAAATTTTGATAAGCTGAGTGTTTAGTATTGCAGAATGTACCTAATGAAACTTGGCGTATCACCAAAATAAATGATCGATATGATTTCGCTGATTCTTATCCCGCTTTGGTAAATTTTTAAAAATCAATCTTTCTTTAAGTAAAATCATTTATTATTAAATGAGCGTATTTCTTACCGAATTTGAAAAATGAGAGTATGATATAAGTGATTTTCAGCTAGCTGTACCAGCAGCAGCTCTGGTAGAAGGTGAAGATTTTTTGCAAAAAGTTGGTGAATTCCGAAGTAAGCAGAGGATACCTGTAAGTAACCGAATTCATGTCTAGATCATTTCGGTATATTCTTAGATAGTTTTCGTATTCACCCCAATAACATAATATCTTCAGGTCTTGTCGTGGTTGCATCCTGGTTCTCAAGCATCAATAACACGATCATCACAACCAATGGTTGGAGTTACATCTCGAAAATCTGCGGAAGATGAACGGTCTTAATCTTATAATGCACTTATTCCTAGTCTTACAATGCATTTAATTTTAGGATGTAGGAGATAATAATATTGAATCTTATTATTCTATAGCTATATTAAGATACTTTTCTTTTATGATATGGATTTGTAATATTCCAATTTATAGTTGCGATGTAGGTTAGAAAATTTTCAGATACTTGCAAATGATCGTGGAAGCAAATGCTCATGCCCACCAGCTTCTTATATTTGATGCTCGTCCGGCCGTCAATGCGAAAGTCAATAAGGTGTGTTTGAAGAGATGATTTTTTTGCGTCAAAAATTTTTGCGTCCAAAATTGATTGCTCCAGTTATAGCAGAAAGATAAAATGTTCTTTTTGATTAAGGCATTTATAAAAAAAAGAATTGTGTTTCAATCTATAATTTATAGGCAAAAGGTGGTGGTTTTGAAGATTCGTATTCCAACAGTCGATTGGTATTTCTGGATATACAGAATATTCATGTAGTTCGAGAATCGTAAGTCTACTTTGCTGCCTCGCTTTCTTCGTAGAAAATTCTTAGTTAGTTAAATTGTTTACTCTTTTGTGATTTAGTATACCGAAAGGACAGCTATCACTTTCGCTTGGTGTAGCTTCAAATTAGGTTATCTAGAAATCTAAATTGAATCTGTATATATATACATATACTTGTTAAAACTTGCCAAAAAAACATTAGTTTAAGATTACATGAAATTAAGCATCTATTTTAAAGGATTGAGAAATTTACTTTTTTTGGATTAAATTAGAAGTTTAATCTTTTAAGAAGATTGTTAACTCACTTATATGTAACTAGTATATTAAGTTAATAAGAAATATATTCCTATTAAAAATGCCAAGAGGTACTTTGCGAAATTTAATATACCGAGATTCAAGAATCGTTATAAAAATTTATGTGAGCAGTAAGCCATGCATGCATGTTAAAAGTTATAATTAAAAATTTTGGACAAAAATGTTAAAATGAAAAGATAATCGAGGGCTATTATTGTAGGCTAAGAAAATTGAAAGACGTATCATTTCCTCGTATTGATGAAAAAAACTGGTTTCGTGTGTTGGATGAAACAAAATGGTTAAATCACATCCAGGTCCATCTGCCTCTCTCATTTTGTGAACAATGAGCTAATGACACGACAGCCAATTTTGAATTATTTTTTTTCCGTGCTTTAGTAGAAAGTTTTGTTTATCGTAATGTCAAGAAATTTATTTGTTGCTAAGCTATTTTGTGACGCATTTTTATCAGCATTTTTAAATTGAATTATTTTGCAATTGTCACAATTACGTATTTCAGTTATATTTTTCCACTAATAATCTGCTAAGTAATAGTAGTTGAACAATATAAAGATGAATTAAATTGGAATATTGCAAAACTGCATCAAATTGCCACTATTCTACAGACAATTCTGGATGGTGCAACCCAAATTGCTCGCGAAGTAGAAGATAACAAAGCATCTGTGCTAATTCATTGTAGTGATGGCTGGGATAGAACTGCCCAGGTATTCCTTTGAGTCAATTCTCTGTCAAAATTTTCGGAACTTTTTTTTAATGAATAGTTTAATGAAGTTATATCGATATAATTTATTTAGTTGACTTCACTGGCAATGCTGGAGTTGGATCCGTATTATCGAACTATCCAGGGGTTTGCAGTGTTGGTAGAAAAGGAATGGTGTAGTTTTGGTCATAAGTTCGCCCATGTATGTTGAATTGAAAAGAAATCTGGTTTTTGGTTCTCTTTAAAAAAAACGTTCTCAACTAAGAAATGAACGAAGTGCATTATAGCGTGTAGGACATGGAGAAGATAAACATAATGATAGCGAGAGATCCCCTATATTTGTGCAATTTATTGATTGTGTGTGGCAAATAATGAATCAGGTAAAGAAAATTACAATCACTTCATTTGTAAATTTTGGTTCAATGACTTTTTTTACTCTTGTTTTTCAATGTCTGTCTTGTTCCTCATTCTTGTTTGTCCGGCTACACTGCTTTGCCTTCCATTTGCTTACATTATTCAGTTTCCGTATGCTTTCGAATTCAATTCGTCATTCTTGATAACAATATTGGATGAATTATATTCTTGCCGTTTTGGGACATTTTTGTACAACAGCGAGAAGCAGCGACACCGTGATCAAGTAAGATTCTGTTTCTTGCTCTAAATGATTTTATTCGAATCACTGCATGATTGAACTGACTAATCCGATTGCAGCATTTATCATCTGTTCAATCAGGCTGTTTCAGCGCGTAAAGGAAAACACAGTATCGTTGTGGTCTTACATTATTACTGAAAGAAGACGCTTTCTGAATCCGTTTTACAACCAGTACCCTCGATTTGTTGATATATTGCGTCCCAATGCTCGATTAATGTGTATTAAAGTGTGGAAGGACTATTATTTTCGTTATAATCCAGCAATTGTTGCACAGGATCATATGGTAGCCCATTTATTTCGCTTTATTAGTAATTCTGTTTAATTAATCTATTTAAAGCTTCCACAAAGAATTCTATTTCACTTCTGATCGACCTTCAGTTACTGATCTGCTTAGAAAAATATTTGGTGCATATTTTGTAGTTTTGCTTTTGATTGGTTACGCATTGCTCCAGATATGCAACCCAAAATGTTCAGTTTTAAAATATTTCGCTTTCGAGATGTTAATTAATTTAAGAATTCCATTGGATATTCGTTAACAAATCCAAAATTCAAAAAGTTTAATGTGATAGAAACAATTAAACAGTTATGGTTAATACTTGCGATTGATTTTCTGCCATTCATTAGCAAGACAATTCGTTTCAGGATGTTGAAATTCTTGTGAACGAGAAGATCTTACAGAAAGTTGAAGCTTTGAAAGCCGAAGTGGTCATGCATGAGCAAGCTCTTAGTAATACAATTCCAGTTTAGTGTTATTCTTGGAATATCAAAGTGAGAGAAACGCATATTAAGGATGAAAAAAAGTACTAAATTGGAAAATAAAGAGATATATCCAGAGATAAAGAAAGATTCAGTTTGTAAAGTGCCAATTTTAGTAATTACTCCCTCTATCCTTCCATTTTTCGTAAAGCGGCATGTTCTACTTCATGTTACTTGGTGTTATTCAATTATATGATAAGTATCATATCGACTGAAAAAAATTCAAATCAATGTCGAGGCGCTGCACAATAAAAAATGGAAATTTTTGAATAATTTTTTAATAAATGTTTTTTAACTGCAAATTTCGTCATTAAACTACAAATTGACTGATGATTCATGAAAAACTTCGAAGTAATTTGAATAAAGTTATTTTAAGTTGATGATTGCGGTGTTCTTCGATATTCAAAACCAAAGGTTTTGTTAATGCTTTGCGTTCGTCATGACAATCAAAACGACCACGTTAGGAAATTAGATTCTGCTTGTTGCCGTATTGCTACATGAGGTCACAAGAACCGACTCGCATACTGCTTCACTCAAAAAAAATTTTTTTATCGGACTTCGACAAACGAGTGAAAAAATTCTACCATTCTTCTGAAAAAGAATTATTAACAAGCTGATCCAGCTCCCTTACATCAACATTGTAAGCAATTTATTCCATTGTTCAAAGGTTATCTTATCTCCTGCTCCTTATCAGTTGTTATCGAGAAGCAATAAGCAGTCAAGTGCTATGTTGCGTCTAATATCATCTTAACAAGCAATTTTAGCTCATCATTGCAAAAATGATAAGAGAAAAATTAGAAATGTCATAGAGCAGGTAACTAAATTGAGAAAGATAGTGGAGAGTCAAGTGGAAAGTAATAGATGAAGCTCGCTAGAAGAGAAAAACTTCCTTCAAGTTGTCATCGACCACTCCATCAAACTCCTCTTTTTCTTAACGCAACACAAGATATGTGAGACGTGGATTTTCATGTGTTTCCAAACGGAAACATTTCCTGTTAGCTGGGTGGTGTTGCGGTATGGAAGCTGTTGCCGGTGATGGTGTGGTGTTTGGTGGTGTGTGATTCTATGGTTCTTTCGTTGCAGTGTTCAATCTCATTCATTTCTATTCTTTTAATTTGCCTTGAAGCTATACTGTAGTTAAAATGGCTCCGGGAGCGGAAGCAGTGATGGTAGCTGAATGCTTAAAACGAACGCTGGAACCAAGCACACACATACGACGAATTGCTGAGAATGACCTGAAACAAATGGAGCAGTTGCCTGGTAAGTTTCTCATACATCTTCTCGGACAAGCTGACAATGTAATGATATATAGTAATGGCTTCACTTGAAGAAATGATTATGTTCCCAAAATAAACCATCTGTTATTAGAGTACTTTCTCATTTTTCTATAAATGACTCTTTTGAATCGTTTTGCTTGATCCTAGGATTTGGAATGGTTTGTTTCGATCTTATATTCGATCAACAAATGCCCCCAGCAGTTGTATTGGCGTCGGCAGTATCACTCAAGAATTTCGTCAGAGAAAACTGGGTATGTGGTACCATTTCTTTCTTTTGATCAAATTTCTTTTATTATTCACTATGTCGAACTTTTCCAATATATTTGACATATATGCTTTAGCTAGCTTTCGCATTTGTTTTTTATCTGGATATATTTTTTTACTTCTATTGTTATGAAATTTCAAAAATTAAATATGGAAATGCGAACTTACAATTTTGCATATCAGTTTAATCTTGATAAACAGAAAAATCAAATGCTGTAAATGAAGAGAAAAGATTCCGTTGTACGAATTGAATGCTTGTTATTTCATGCTGAAGCATTATTTTAAGTTCATTGCTTTTTTCATAATATACAACTTTCTGTATCCTGCAGACTCTTCCAGAATAAGGAAAAGTGTTTGGTTGAAATAAACGATGCAGAACGAGCACAGCTTCGATCGAGGGCACTACAGAGTATGCTTAGTACCTCAGGTGGACGTTTTTCCCTATTATATAATCTGATTATTTAATGAAACCTTCCGAAATTTTATCGAAAATAACTAACAGTTTGTGTGATAATACTTTAGAGGAATATTCTTTCACGAGTGTTGAGCATCGTACTGGAACATTTGCAGGAAATATTCAGAAGCAGTTATCGCAGGTGGTATGCGTTATGGGAAAGCACGACTTTCCTGAAGAGTGGCCTGATCTAATCACAATTTTATCCCATAATCTGACTGCAACTGATCCAGATAAGCTTACGTCGACATTGTATACACTGGATGAGCTCTGTAAGAAGTACAGATATGAAGTGAAGTCTAACAGATTATGGCAGGAACTGGTAATTATTCTACAAGCGGTGAGTTTGTGGAAATAGCTTGAATTATGTGTCGTTTTGGTTCATCAAAAAATGCCTTTATCAGAGCTTCATTTAGGTAGCAGCACCATTAACCGATTTGTTTGCAAAAATGGTAGAATGTATTCCAAATAAGGAAATCATGACAGAAACGGAATGTCAGTCATGGATTGAAGTTACTACTCTGGTTACGAAATGTTTTCATTCTCTTTGTTCACAGGATTTGCCGGAATATTTCGAAGTAAGTATATGATCTAATTCTCGCCAATCATCGATACTCTTAGAAGCGTTAGATTTAAAACATTGGATGAGATAAGAAAAGAATGAACTATATTAAGGAAACATTTTAAAACAATTCTTAATGTGTGTTATCCTGTAATATATCTAGGATCACTTAAGTACATGGATAAATGGTTTTATGGCGCTATTAAGATTACAAATTCCTCAAATGGATGCCAAAAGTATTGATTCGGAGGCTAATATTCTGGACAAGCTGAAGCGTTGTATATGTGAAATTATCACTCTTTACTCTCAAGTATATTCGCAGCCTACTAGTTTAAACGTTTTTTCCTTCTATAATTTTTTTTTTCTCAGCCGTGATATATATATATATATTTTTTTGTATCTTATTTTGAAATTATCTGAGTGGCGAGGCTTGATTACAGCGATACGAAGAAGAAATAATGCCTTTCATGATGCCCACCGATAAGAGTGCGACTGCACAGGAAAAAACAGAACAAAGGTGTTGGCTAATAGAATGCGTTTGGCAGCTACTTGTTTCAATCGATCAGAAAGCAAGGTTCATTTTTGTTAAAAGCAAGATCATTTGGAAAGAGCAAGAAAAAGAGTTTATTAATCCCCATTATTTTCTTAGGTATGACACCTTAGTAAACGCATCTCTCGGCTTTCTATCTTCAATTTGCCAGCGATCTCAGTATTCAGCAATTTTCGAGCATGAGGAGATGTTAAAAACACTGTATGAAGATGTGATAATTAAGAATGTGATGCTAAGGAAATGCGATTTTGAGCTTTTCGAGGACGATCCTTTTGAGTACATGAGAAAGGATATTGAAGGTATCTTCATCAAAGCTTTTTCTGTGAGCTCTATGGAGTTCTTGTTATAATTATTCTGTTTGAAGTGAGATGAAACTCTGTTAAATAAAGTATAATATTTTTCATATATATATATTACTTATAATCGATTAACTTAATTACTAGAATTACCGCTTTCTGATAAAATACGTCACAGGCAGTATTCTGCTCTCATTGAACAATGTTTTCGTTTGAACAATCTTATTACAGGCTCTGATGTTGGTACTCGACGTCGTGGGGCAAGTGATTTTTTGAGGGCACTTTGCCGTCGACCTGATGAATCCAGAATTCTGGGCATCTTATCAGGAGTGTTGCAGTCATTTTTGCGCGAAAGCATAGCCGATCTCACTAATAATTGGTTGAAGAAAGATGTCGTTTATTGTTTGATAACAGCAGTTGCAGTAAAAGCAGAGACTGTAAAACACGGTGCTACTGTTACCAGTGATCTCGTAAGTTTTATAAATTTATTGTAATAAACATTCATGATGAACAAACATGAGCTTTCTTTGCGTTACCTTGAAAGTCTTTACTTCTGATTGAAAATTCTTCCAGGTTGATGTAGTCGAGTTTTATCAAATATACGTACATAGTGACCTATTTATGGATAATATCAATGCATTACCAATATTAAAAACTGATGCACTCAAGTATATTGTCGTATTTCGGAATCATTTACGGCCAGATCATTTGATAGAAGTCATCAGTATATTTTTGAAATTACTTTCTTCGCAATATGCAATTGTGCACCAATATACTGCTTATGCCCTCGAAAGACTTATGCTTGTGAGGAACAAGGAAACCGGCAAGGTATATTTTTATATTTGTTTTTCTATACATACCGTTGTTCCCTCTATATGTTTAGTATAAATCTGTTTTTGCCTTTGATCCCTTTACATTTACAGTAGATTCTCTCTTTAAGCATATCTTTTTTCAAACTTCTACTGTAATGTTTAAGGTCCTGTTAACGCATGAGAATATGCCAGTAGGTCCGCTGATCGTTGCTTTATTCGCTTGTTTTGAAACCGATCCCAAGGCGCAGAACTCACATTATCTCATGAAGGCTTTGATGCGTTGCTTCAATATAATCGACGTAAATAATTGTTTATTTCTAATTGTCTTTCATGTTGCTTTTCTTTGTTAATCAACGTTGAGAGATTCTAACGTTCGAGTTTGCTAAACGGTGACAAATCATTGGTATTTTCACATGTTTTGAAGAATAACTTTGTTTTCAAAAATTCATACTATAGTTCTGGAAATATGGGAAATTAAAAATTATTTAAAATACTCTACACATTACAAAGAACCACTTTTAACGCCTATATTTTGCTCTCTGTGAAGTTGTCGCCTTCTCCTCATATAAATGTAAAATAGTTCTGATCGCAATAATATCAGAGCCTTTTTATGTTACATGATGTTATGAGGACTTGTCAAAGTTATCATATTCAGTATTTGATTTTAAAAAGGGAAGGATTACGGATCGTAGACCAGAAACATTTAACATTCATTAACTTATGGTATTTAAGTGATGAAAGAAGAGCTATCTAAGTGAATTTGAAATTATGTGAGGTCATCTTCATAGTACACACTTTCTTATCGTTGACTTTTTTTATTCATTTGAATTTCATTATAGAAGGAAACAGCAAAAAGTTCTGCCCATATTGTTGACAGATTGGCCACTATGATTGATGTCGCTGTGAAAAATCCAGTGAATCCGTTGCATCTTCATTTTGTCTTCGAGTCACTCTGTGTGCTGATCAAGCAAGTTAGTAGTATTACGTTCATTTATTTATTCATATATTTCCGGAAAAGTAAGGTTTTCTTAAATCATTAAAAAAACATTTTTTGGAAAACAAACATTTTCTTGAATTGATTCACTTTCATGAATTGCAGGTTTACGCAGTAGTTGATGGTGGTATCGATAAACTCGTGGTGCCTCTTATAGAAAGCATTTTTTCTTCAAATGCTGTCGATTTTGTGCCGTACGCGCTGCAAATTACAGGTTTATAATTTTGAATTAATTTTTATAATTGCAGGTTTTGCTTTTAAAAGAAAAATTTAATTCAAGCTCATTACAGCTCTTTTGTTGGATCAGGCTGAAGTACAGAAACAGAAAACAGGTATATCTTGCGTAGATAGCTACTTACCTTTCTTTGGAAATCTTATGAAAGGCGAGCTGTGGTTACGAACAGCAAACATCCCTGCTGCATTATTGGTAGGTCTGATTTTGCGTTGCTTCCCAACTTATTTCATTTACAATCATGATTTTCGTTTTTTTTTTCAGGTTATTGAGTCATTTATGCGCAGTCATGGTAAACATATTTTGGATAATTATGCGGATAGTCTTTTGGCAGTATTTCAGAAGTTGATTTCTTCGAAAGCTTTAGATCAATATGGTTTCCAACTGGCTAATATATTCCTGCATTATGTAAATGTATGTGTGTTTTATATGAATATTAAATAATGACTTTTATGAAGGAAAGGAAATAAAGAGTTAAAGAAAAGGGACATTACTATAAATTAGGATTTTTAGCAGGCCGATGTATTAACCGAATCCGCACTCTTGATCCCTATGTTACGACGAATTCAGTTCACGAAAACAACCAAATTTATGAAGAATTTCGTCCTTTTTCTGGCACGATTTGCAATCATACGAGGAAGTGTAACTCTTTGTCAGGTACACCTTTTCCTCCTTTTTGCAAAGTAAAACGCGAACCGTTGCCTTGTTCAGGTTCTGGAATCAATACAAACGGGTATGTTCGTGATGGTTGTTGAGAAGATCCTCATTCCTGAATTGGACAAAATGTACAATACTACAACTTACGATGAAAAACGACTGTGTTGCATTGGTTTTGCCAATCTTGCAGCCGAAACGGTGGACAAATTAGGGCGAGCTTATTTTTTATGCCATTTTTTTTTCGCAGTTTTATTAATAAAATATCTCTTTATATTATATGTTAATTCCATTACTCTGCGCATATTAGCTGTTCGCTTAATAAAAGTGTTTATAAAAAAATAGCGCATGATATATAAAATGACACCTCCACAGTTTGATTGTTCTACATGTATCAGCTTTTATAGACTGCAGTATGGAATACTGGTGGAGTCATTAGTGCGGCTGGTGGAAGCTTCCGGTTGTGGACCAACTCCCTTGAATGCGGATGATACTGAAGAACAGGGAACAGGACTTTCTACAGTTGAATTAGAACGAAATGATCCCTATTGTAAATTAAGTTATGCACAACATCCAGATACGATCGCCATTGAAATTGTCAATTTCAAAGGTTTTCTATCTCTTTGTTTATCAGGATCTGAATATAAAATCCAGTGTTTTGGTTTTTGCAGATCTGCAGGTGGGCACTCTCCACTCCCTCTTATCATTTTTGGTAATTTCTTGAAAACGTTCGGGAACCTTCCTTTTCCTTCAATAAATTTGAAGTTCAAATGATTTACTCAGCATTTTTCAAACGCAGAGAAGCAAGTTATCACCATATATAGACATGGCTTGGTGTTTATTATCCGAGCATTCAGATTTTGACATTTGTTTCAAACGGTTTGCTGGTCGTTTTTCTTTCTGTGATTTGTTTAAGTCTTTGTAAAACTCACTCGTGATTTATACAGCAATGGAGATTATGAAAATTACATTGTTTTGTTGCAGCGTATCTGGCGGAAGCTGTAATGGTACGCGCTGTAATTCTGAAAGCTGATTCAGCAAGTTGTATTAATGAAGAGATACTCGCTTTCCTTACTGGGTACGCACAACAAGTTTGAAATTTTGGCCCCGAGTAATGTTACTGAAACACTCAAGTTATTGTACTCCTTTGCTATTCAAGTTTTCTTCCTGTTTCGACCCTTAATCCTTATTTCCTCTTCTCGTTTTGATCTACGTTGTAAAACTGAAAGCAGATATCGGCGTTATTGTTATGTTACCGAAATATACAAATGAGATCATAATGGTTCATGGGTATTTCCTCCTTATGAAGTCCTTATAGTTTGTTGTTATTTTGTTGTCTAGTGACGCATGAAACTTTGAATCATGAAATAAATTTGGCCGTATTAAAGAATTGGAGAATTGTTCATAAGACCCTCACTCTTATATATTAGACAAGATCAGGAATGACTAGAGATTTGCATGGGCTTTCTTTAAAGGCGCTGTTTTTCAGCTGCTGCTTCGGAGTTGTCTCATGGGAAAAAATATATTGTTGGGAGAAATCCACTTTTTTATTCTGGAATTTGATCCCTCTTTCCAAATTGTTTATTTTTCTTTAAAAATATATGATGAAGTTTGGGCTACTGTAAAATGAGAACTTTGATGCAGGGTATTCACCTAAATAGCGTGTCTTGATGCTGAGAATATTCCTCAAATTTGACTGGCCATAATATTTTATTGGCATATCACTAACCTATGGTCTTTTAATTCAATATCTTTCCCTCTTATTAGGAATATTTTTCACCTAATGTTTAATTGTTTTACGCCTTTGCAGTCTTTATTTTGTGCAGTTTGGCATGCTGTTTTAAGAATACATAGCCGAATCAACAATCATTTGTACTATTCTAGTCTTCTTTACAACAAAAAAGATCTGAATATCATAATAATGAATATCTGCTATTAATAATATTGCCTTTATTAGGCTATTGGCGGTTCTGTTCTATACTTCTATCACTGGAAGTTAAATAACTAAATAAACAGTCTTTGTGGTAACATAAGCCATTCTTGTAATTGCTTTTGTGGGGTCATTCTCTTTCTATAATAATGTCCTGAAAGAGTTCGCATTACCCGTCAAAATTTAGAACTATGTGGTCAACTAATTCTTACGCAGAAGCTTCTGCATTGAATATGTGCATGTAATTTAATTAACGCATATTAGGTTGCGAAGTTTGTCGGCGTAATAGCTTCACTTATGAGCCTTGAAGCTTCTCCTTCTTACCTTTTCTATTTGTTGGACAAACGGATGTTGAAATCAAATTACCAACGCGACGCTAGCATTGCTCTACTCACATGTCATCTTTCCATCCAACCTTATGACACTCTTTTCTTTACAATGAATTCAACATGTCTTTCTAAACTGAGTTTATTGATCTCACGGAAAGGTTAGCGGTATTCATTCAAATAATAATGATAGTTTCTATAAAATTGACCCAACACAGCATTCCCAACGAACTGCAATAGGTTTATAAGAAATACAGGTACAGAACTAGTCGAATTGGAAAAACTAAATGATAAAAAAAAAGCATTTTTGATAGATTTGTCAAAGCTCTCTGCACAACCTGAGACAAATAAATTGAAGTTTCACGGTGATTTTCGAAAACTTAATTTTGACTTTACCAATAAAATCCTCCCTTTCCTGTCCTTTCACATATACCACTACTCATTATTTAAATAGTCAAGATGTTCTCATCATTTATTCTTATTAAACATTTTTTTTTTCATTCCTCAATGACTGAGTAAAACTTCTCAAAAACTTTAATTTGGAGAGCCATGCTTTCTTCGTCTTTGTCAAATTAATCTAAGCACTGTGTCAGCAGTACTCACCATAACTGTGCGACTAGCAAACGTCATTGAAAAATCAGAATTAGTGGTAAAAATAGGTGACAGAGATACTTTATTCTTTTATGGAAATATGAAAATCAACTTAAAAAAGTCTATTCATACATGGATGGGTAGAGGAATAAAGATGGACAAGAGTTAAGTAAATGACTAGGACGTCCATTATGACTTATAGTTGTTATAATAATATCATAATAATATGTGAAATGATGTATAATTTTCAGAGCAGATACTATTCGAATGTCAAACTATTGAGTTCGATTTATTTTTGAACTAATATTTTGGTTTGGGTTGGATTCAAAAGGAGTTCCTTGTTCTAATTGCTTCTCAATGCGTTTTCTCCGCCTATTTTCCCTATTTATTCTTTGTATACTTTGTTTGGTTAGCGTTATCTCTCTCAGCTGTTGGTCCTGCCATGGCAAAATGGTGGCAGAGAAAAGCTGGGTGACACCGGCCGGTAGCTGCTGCAAACCAAACGTTATTAAATGCAATCATAGCTATTGCTTCTTTGCAGAAATACGAGGTTCATCTACTTTCTGGATTTCCGGATGCACTGATGATGAGTTCAACGGTAATTAAGATGAAATTCACAACATTCCGAACCTCCTAACTGTTATGTTGAGTTAGAATCCTTCATTGGATTTGTACAAATCTATAAAGAAGCACCCATCTGATCCGACAAAGGATCTTATTACAATGGCTTCTGACAGATAAATATGGCTTTTAGGTTGTGATCAGCATAATATACCGTACAATTCCACCCTCCTGAGATGCCAGTGTCAAACTGACTTTTGCAATCCGATCGACAGGATACCGCATTGCTTCAAGAAGCCGTTCAACAACACTGCAATTAAATTCTCTGGAAAAATACATGACGTAAAGAGTGTTGCATGGGCTAATCAAATCAAGTCATTTAGTCCAGTGATTCTCCTCATATTAGTTCCAGGTTAGGATTCTCCGCTATTGCAATAAAGACTACAGTATTGAAAAGTTACTGCATTATATATTGGCTCTCATATATGCATTTCGAAATCGGACTTGGAAGCCATCATGTAAAGCAAATAAAACGCACTTATTTTGTGAGGTAGCTGCGATCAATGATAATGATTTTATTTTTAGACATATCGATCTGCTAGTGGCAATGAAGTGATCAAGAGCAGTGCTAGATTAGACTTCCCTTGTCCTCTTCTATTGTATGAAAACAGTCTTGTCCGGTTCAACAGGAATATCTTTTACGGATCTCATGGGTGAAGGAATGCGATATCAAATTACATTAATGGATGAGGAATTTAAGCAGTAAAATGCGTGTCTTGGGAGTTGCCACGATCGAGAAGAGCCATCCTTTCCATAGAGCCCTTTCCCTCATGTCCATCTAGCTTTGCTTCACAGTCCAGTGAGTATTTTACGGTTTCACACAATATGGATAGGAAGTGGGATGAATTATTGCAGGTGAATTGTTCCCTTCGCTTTCCTACGCAGTGTTCAGGTGCATTTTAGTATGAGGTGTTAAAGTGTAATTCTATGTTACGTATGTTCTCAGATGCTCTACATTCACTCCTCTATTCTACTATGCATGCGCATATCTTTTATCATTCATAATATTATTTAATATGTAGATGTCATGTTATTTGTTATTGCTGTCCCTTTGATATACTACATGATGTATACATTATTGAGCATCGAATAAACTCTACCCAATTTTTATTAGAAATATCAATACATATTAAATAGGTGAAAAGATGGCATGTTGATGTTTATGCATGATCCTTATAGATGTAGAGAAACAGAGAATCAGAAAAACTGTAGGAATTGACTGAAATAGAAAAAACCATATCATGCATTTCCAAGGGATGTCAGGAACACTCAACTTAACTGTTGTTTTTGAATCATGTGAAGTTCAGTCGTGTTAATATAAACAAACTTTCTAATCTTTATCAGTTTTACTTCGTTATGTCCTCGAGTCCCTATCTTCGGCATCGCCTTTCGCAACCACTTGTTTGAAACTTTTCTTAACCAATATTTACTGTTATGACTGTTACCACAAAATTCATGAGATGTATGGATATTTTTGATGACGATGAGCGGGAATCAAACGACTGGTTCAATTGTTGCTGTTCTTAACTCTGTTCGTCATAAATATATAAAATTAAAATAAGGCAGGAATAAAACGTAGTTGATAAGTTTAGAAGATATCTGTAGTTAAGAAACGCAAAGAAAATATATCACGTTCTTCTGACCACTGTGGTGTATTAGTTTATAAAATAAAAGAATATTCTTACTTATAGGAAACAGTGGAAAGAACAACATTAGTAGTTATGGACGTGGACAAAAACTACTATGATATAAGAGATATATTAGCATGCAAGCAAAGCCTTAAATGTTTATTTTCTAACCCTATTCCTCGAGGTAAATTGTTTTTTTTAAGTTCTTATCAGGAATATGCTTTGCAGCAGCAGTTCTTGGTCTACACAATTATATTTTTAATTTTAGAAATCTTCCACTTAATTGGACAAAGAGTCCCTGATATGGAAGGAGGTTTCTGTCGAGCAGATTTGCCGCTTTTCATGATTCGAACTCTACCCAATTGTAAGGTACGTTTGTTATTTGAGTTTTATCATAAAAAGAAAATATTAAGCATAAAGTATGATGCATACAGGTCGTACCGCCAGCCGAATTCAGTCCCATACAAATGCAAGTTTTGCGTGCAGCACCAGAACATGTCGATGTGATGCATTTGAATCAATTCTACTTCATCCTTTCGAAGCATATTGCCAAATTAGTTCCAGGTTACTTTATATTCCGATTTGCTACTGACAGGTGTTTTCTCATGAAATACATAATTCAAATATTCTAAGGAAGCATTAGTTCCAGTAATACAAAAAACTCATAGCCATACTTCTTCGAACGCTTCGAACGCTCGACATCTTCGTTTATCTTCCATTTTGTACTCGGTCGCAAAGAGATAAGTTGTCGGTTTCAGAGAAAAGATTTGAGATTTGGTATCACCAAATCATTTTTGGGTGTTTATGTATTATACATGGCATTGTTTTCAGATGAAGATGGACGTTCACTGGCGGAGACAGCACTGTTTTCATTTCTCCATCGTAGTGGTTGGATTCTAAATTGTGCGTTGCATCAAGGCGCAAGATCAAAGAAAATTGATTCAACAGAAATACAGCTTTACCGAGAAGCATTCACTTGTGCATTGCAGTTCAACCGTTGGTTCAATTCGAGGCAAGCTATTTGTCGTAAAAGAGATAGTAGTGTATTAGACTGAATCTAAAAAGTCCCACTATGTTAGATTTCGTTCTTTTCATCAAAAGTAGTGTTGATCATTTGGAGATATGATACTTTTTGGCTCACACTATTGCTTACGATCTTTGTAACTGTATGTTAAATAAAGCAATAGAACACATACTGCAACTTTATGTTTTGCTGGTTGTACAATGTTGCTGTCTGCTGATCTCAACTTCTTGATTTTTATTGTTCGTTCCAAAATTTATATCTTATGTATCATAAATGCACTATATCGTCTTCTTGATTATTCTTCTTCTTGTTACTGTATTTTTGTTTCGTTTATTTTCTTCGGTCTAGGTGAAATTTTGAACTTCTTCAGTATTAGTATAGAATGCATGATTCTCTTGTTTTTTAGCTTAAATTTATCGCTTTTTCAGAATTGATTCACGTGCATCTGTTTTTATTTGCCGCATTTTCTATGTCAGTCGCGCTTTTTCCCAACTGCATATTCTTATATATGCATGTCTGTATGGGTGTTTTATATGCAGTTTTTGTTTTGCTTCATTGCGGCATTGAGCAGTTTCAAATTCGATGGTCCAGAGGCTGTTCGGCCTGTATTGCGTCCCTTTGTGAATATATTTGTATTTCAGTCAAGTTCCTTTTGTTTTCTCCAATCTTCTAATAAAACATGCGTTATAGTTATAATTCATTATAGAAAATGTCAGATGAAGTAATCTTTTTGCCTTACATTTTTAAAGGAACTACGAGTTCATTTCATAATACTATTGAAAAACTTCGTTTGTTTTATGCTGAAAAAGAGTTTTGTTCACTATTTGCTCTTAAAAAAATTATATATTTTGTTGTAGATTATTATAGTGCTGAATAATACGCATTTATATCTTTACCGATGAATTCCTAAGTTATTTCCCACACAGAACACTTAACACGAGAATGCTTTGTTCTTCACTGGATGGAATATGTCAGATGAAAGCAATACGCCGAAAATTAACGACGAATGTGCTGAAAACAATGAGTATTACCTGTGTTTGAAATATTTTTTATTTTTGACGTGCTTCATTTCATCTTGTTATGCTATGAATTAAGATTTAGAAAATTTTCTTTACATTTCACTCGAAATTTTCTAATTTATTGCTCAGATATGTATATCTGTTGTTGTCCGTGAATCTCTCATTCGTCATATTTTAATGTAGATATTATTACCTTATTTACCACTTGAAGAAATAAAAATTTGTCTATTTGAATACTCACTGTCTAGTGGTTATGACCATTGCTGTTGCTTAAGAAGAATCAGGAAAAGATTAATTTGATTGGGAGAGATGCTGTTTTACTTCTTACATCTCACAAACTGCATTCAGACGAAGTGAATATTGCATCAGAATATCAGTTGGTTCAGAAGTCATATTTGAAATGTGAAGAGAAAGGCCGAAGATGTGACAATATCACTGATCCTTGACTTTGATAATCATAAGTAAGGCGTTAACGTTGCGAAGTTCTTCATGTTGATAACTCCGAGAAAGCTTTTAATACATATAATTTTAAAATGATTGTATTTCCACTTATGCAATCTTTCTTTTTAATGATGTATAGTTTAATTGTGGACTTTGTATTTCTACTGTGTTGAATTTAAAATCGTGGGAGTGACAGTGCTTTCTTTATTGAAGGGTCGAAAATGTTCGATGATGCGCCGGATTTGTTTAAATTTGTACTTAATGGTTGCAAATTGTGTAAGCGTTGGTCATTTAAGCTGGAGTCAAAAGATTACGAACTATGCATTCCTTTGATGAGGATATCAATAAGCTATTCAATTTCGAGCTTTATGACGATGTCATCACGTTGTATGAGCTTTCGTATGCTGAGCAAGTGCTAAGTAAGCTCCAAGCTGCAACTGTGATCGCAATGGTAGCCGAGTCCTATTACCAGCGTGACTGTTTCATCAAAAGTCAAGAGGTGTAGTCTTCTTTGCTTTGTGTAATTTTTTGAAATAAGGAGTAGTGACAGTTCTTATTTCAGGCTTTTTATCGTGCAATTACGTTAACCAAGACATTATCAAAGTCACTCAGTAAAGAATTGGTATGTCATCCATTTCTGGTGATTTTTCTTAGTACTTTGAATAAATTGTTTTGATTAGTAAAAAATAGATCCACCTTTACTTATCTGAGTGGAATTAGCTTTCAGAAATTTTCTGAAGCTGAATTGAAATATCGGCTTCATCGCTGTTTGTTGAAACAGTGTAAACGCGAGGAAGCAATGGGCGTCTTGGGTAGCATTACAGAGGAGGAAATGACTCCGAAAGTTAGCTATTTTCATCTTTTTCTGAAGATATCTTGTGAATGATCACTGATGTCAATATATTTCCATATTATTTTTCAGTTATTACTGAAATCGAGGAATAAACTACCATGCAGAATATAAGGTTTTAAAAATGAAAGATCCTCTAACTCTTCAGAGAATTAAACTTTTCGTATCACTAGTTTTAATAGGATACAAAAAAAGGATTAAGATAAAGCTCATTATCATTCGAAAACGTAACTGCATTGTTGTCAAGTCAGTTAGTAGTTAAACGGCAGCAGTTCGAAAACCAATGGAAAAAAGTTTCTTTAAAATAATAAATAAATATATATATTTGAGTCCATTAACTATTTTAATTTTGTATCCAATAACTAATTTAATGTTTAACGTGGGAAACCAGATATATATAATTTCTGTAATGAGTCTGAGGCTCAGAAATGAAGTATGGAAAACTAAAATTCCTCTCCTCACTCTAGTATATTTGATTTTAAAAATGCAATGCTTCAAATAAGAAGTCAAGTTCGCATTCTTTATATGCAAATATGGTAATAAAGATTTGAAAGCACTATCCACATTTGAACTGTTTTCAGATTATATCAGCATTGGCCCGTCTGCATCATGTGCCTTCAAACGATTATACTACTCGCGATAAAGTCAAAACAGTGGGAAACGCAATGCTGTACCATAAGTGAGTAGTAATTGTCTTCATGAAATTTATAACGACGAGGATGTAATTTTCACGAATTTCAAACTGTTCAACAGTTGAAAGAAGCGGAATAGTTGGAAGATAGTTTGACGGAAAACAAATTTGCAGGAAAGTGGTTGAAATATGTCCAGAAGCCATCGATTCCTTGTCATGCATTGTACGATATGGTCTGAAAGAGGGAGTTTGCATATCTCATCGTAGCCGCACCGTTCAGGCTTGGCTCAAAGCACAGGAAGCTGTTGCTGAACAAAAACATTATGATGCAATTTCTCAACTCTCCGGTGTACCACCAGGAAATTTAAAGTAAGTAAATTTATTTCCCTCATTTTTACAATTCGAACAGTCCTTCTTATCGGAATTTAAATGTTTCCTCTCAGTTTCTTCAGTGAAAAATAGCATGGTAATTATCTAGTGCTTTGTCTAGAAATATATAGAAATCTCAAGTACATCAGGAGGAAGATTCTATCACCGTACTTGAGGGTTAATTTTTGTTTAAGACAGCTTTATGGAAAGGCTATCAGTAACGAATTATTCATTTTCAGAATACTGATCGAGCTAGGACGGTTGCACTATGCTGTTGGGGAAAATCAGAAAGCAGCTGTCTATCTGCGACGAGCACATCATCTAGATCCTAATACCTCTTACTCGATGGACATTTTGGCATTTATTTTGGCACAGGTTAGATAAACTGTTTGCTGCTTTGTGATTACATGCTGTGGAGATTTAAAGTTCAAATGGTCAAGAAAACTTCAGGAGCAAAACTATAAGGACTTGGAAAATTTGGCAGCTACTTTGATGGACGCGCAGGAAACTCCTGAAGCTTGGGTGGCGTATGCTTTTCTTGCTAAGTGCCAGAAAAGACACGACAAAGCACTGTATTTCACAGAGAAGGTGTTCTTTTATTTTTGGAGAGAATATAGAATGTATTATTTCTGCTTTGCAGTAAATTTGATTTAATAGTTCATAACTTGAACTCCAATTCAGGCTTGTAAATTAGCGGATTGGCATGTGCATCCAATGGCAATATTACTGAGAGCCCTTATTCTAATGGATAAAAAGAAATTCGATGAGGCCATAGCCGAATTACGTGATGCTCTTATTATTCATCCTGCAAACTATACCCTCTATGAAGCTCTGGTCCACGCTTTTCTTCTTCAGGAAAAGACTCAGGAGGTTTGCTTTGTCCAGGATTTTGTTCTTTATTTCTAACTACATAAGTTCTCCAAAACTTTTATTCTTGAATTATTCTTGTTCCAGAAATGTGAGGGGACCGAAATATTAAAACATTTAATATTTGACTGCTGCAAGTTTCACTTCTCTGCGCCATAAGCTTCGCATTAAGGTTTTTTGATCATTAGTAATTTCGTTACTCTGAAATTTAAAGGAGAGATATGATCAAGATTTATGAGATTCAGGCTCGGGTTGTTGCTTGTACTTGTCGACATATTCTTGGTCAGGATAATGCTCGAGCATTGTATCTTTGTGCTACCTTAGCTGCTAAGGACGAATCGACAGTGAAAGATGCGCAGAAACTTCTTGAAAAAGTTGAAATTATTTAATTGACATATTTATCGCATTCTCAGTTGCTGTAACTATAAAGGATTTAATTTTCAGGCAGTAGCGATATCTCCTCATTTACTAGACGCTGTGTTTCTCCTTGTGGCTCTTTACGACAAAACACAAAGTTATGAGAAAGCTATTACACTACTGAGGAAGCAAACTCAGGTGAAATGTTGCTATCGAAGATTTTTTCTGCGGACTGTCCATTAAAATACCAGTATAAATTATGTTTTGCTATTTGCTGAGCTTATATTTTGGAAAGGTATCGAGCTACTCATTATTCACCAGTTAAAGTTTCAGACGGCAGTGAACAGCCGACTTCATCGTTTACTTGGTGATTTCTTAACCAAAACGAATCGTCCAGTTGATGCGTGTCATCAGTACAGGTTGGAAAGCTATATTAGGTTCATAGTTTTATTTGTAGAGTTTTAATAGTGTACTATTATTTTACTTGTAGAGAATTCTTACATAAGGAAATTACCATATGCTGTGGGGAAGATGTACATATAAAAAGAATGACAAACCTATTGGGATGATTGGATGAATGATTACTTTTGCATTAAGATGGAATGAGGAGATAGTGTTGGTTGTAGTAACTATTGTCTTTTGGCCCATGATCAGTTCTTTCTTGAAGTCAATAATAAGTTCGTTTGCAGATTAGCAGTTGATGGTGATGCAACTGCAGCTAAAGCAATGGATGCACTAGAAATAGTGCCTGGAATGTACGCCCCAGAATCTCTACCATCTATTGTTTGTCGTGGACCATCACGACGTCGAACTGGTCAAGTATGTCACAGTGACCAGACACCAGTTACTGAGCGAAACATCTAATAATTGTTCAGCATTATCATATTTGCTGAGAATATTCTGAAAATTGTTCCTATTCCTTGTATATATTGTAAAATATGCAGTATAACTGTAAAGTCTACTCATCATTTTGTTCAATAAGAATTGTCGATTTGGGGAAAGAAATTTTGTAGGCATGACGAAACTTTAGTTTGCATCAAGCTTTTAATGATGGAACAATTAATTATTTTAGGTTCATTGTTCATTTCTGGTCTTCCAAATACTTGCAGTGTCATATATTTTCTAGTTTTTCTAGTACATATATCTACATAT
>JABVXU010000557.1:0-34926 GCA_013365365.1 Cruorifilaria tuberocauda
TGAACTAGAAGTAACCGTAATTCGTATCAATGTGTAATTCTTAAAAATATATTAATTAAAGGTTCCACGTCAACTAACGTTATCATTTTTCCGTGTAGTGGTGATCCTCCGAGTAAATTCATCTTTTATTATTTCAAATTTTCAATTGAAATAACCTATTGCTTCCAATTTTACTGCATTCATGTAAACCTTCAAGTAAGTCAAATAATTGATAGTTATCAATATTATCAAGTATTTTCTCTGTGATAAAACAATGCGTTGAAAATGCGGAAGTCAGAATATAACTTTCTGATAAAAGGAAACGTTGCATTTTAAAATTTTCCACTGTGCACTGTCGGTCGATTCCATCCGGTCACTGATTTACTAGTATTTCATCTTTTTTTTTACAAAAGAATTTAGCTTTCATTAATTGCATGATCTTAATTATCGGTAAGTTCCTTACCGATAATTATCGGTTTAAAAAATTTAATAAACTGATGAGAGAGATATGTGTAATTTGGTGAATAAACAATACTGTTAAGACAGAAAGAATAAATATAGTAAGAAAATATTATCGTAATTAATCATTTAATGGAAAAAATGCAAAGTTGGTTGATACGGAAAAGAAATGGAGCTTAATTGTAAAGGTAATACTAAGATTGATATAGTTTTATAATAATGATAATTAACCGTAAAATCTTGTATCTGATCAATTTATCGTTTACCATCTTAACAAGTTATCCTGAATTTAAGAATTAAAGCTAACAATTTGACGAAAGAGAAAGAAAATTTCCTTTGTAATATCCTATTATTAATAATTATGTATTGTGATTAATTAATTCAGATTCCAAATTATTAATTAGTAGATTCAACGGTTAGAAAAGTACCAATACATTCAAAATGTTTTTGATTTCTCATTTTAAATTCAAATTTCTTTATTTTTTTTATTTCAAAGTTATCAGTGGTAGCAATAAAATGGAACAATTACATTTTACAATTGCAAATTTCGCAAGCCTCGATAGAAATATTGATTAAAGTACAATTATAATTAATAATTATTAATTGCAGAAGTTTTCCTTCCCTTTATAATGTTATTAATTATAATTAATAATTATAAACAACAATTTGATATTTTTTGACCTTTAATTGCCTTAATTTGACATATTTCAGTTTTTAGAATTAAAAAAAAAATTGTACTTTAATCAATATTTCTGTCGGCGATTGCGAAATTTACAATTGTAGAATGGAATTCGTTCAATTTTGTTGCTAGCACTGATGGCTTTCAAATATCAAAAACATTTTGAACGTATTGGTATTTTTCTAAGTGTTGAATTTACTAAATAATTGATTAATTAATAATTTTGAATTTGAATATGTTGGCTGCTTCTGAAAACTTTCTTGATTTTAACGATCTAAAACTGACATAATATATATTTGTTAATTTATAGAAAGAGGAAACAAAAAGTTATTTCAATTAAAATGTTTTAACAGTTCAAAATGAAATATTTGTTTTATTCAAAAAGTTCAAAACGAAAAAATCTTCCAATTCAAACTGAAAACGAAGCAAATATAGACAAATATCAAACATTTTTTTCCCACAAATATTTGATTCATAATGGAAAAATATTTTTTTCTTTTTATTGATTTGAAATTTTAATAACTTATGATTAATTATTTCCTTCAATCGATCTCAATTTCAATAAATTCAATTATTTAAATCTTAATTCAAATCAATCGTATTTGCGCATGAAACTTTTTATCATTGATTTACTTGTGAAAGATTTGGAAGAAAAAATATATTTAAAACTATGATAGGAATTTTGCTGGGGAGAAGCTTTTTTTCCCTTTCCTGAAGGAAAAGCTCAATGAGAATTGATAAAATAATATTCGAGAATTTCTTTCTCTCAGTTTCTTTGTAATTTGAATAATTTTTAATTATTTTTTGCGTTATCATATCATAATATTAATTTCATTAATCGAATACCAGATCAATCCTTTGCCAAATATAACTCTTTGCTATATTCTCAAACCTGAAATGTAGTTTATCGACGAAGAAGAAAGTTATTTGCAGAAGATAACGAAGAAATTTACGTATATTTACTTAATGATATATATCAGATAGATAATCAGCAAGGATGACTTCATGCATGTTTCCTTTGAATTAAAAATCTGATAACAATAAAACGAACTGATAGGATAACTGTATTACTTTGTTTTGGATATTCATTACGACAACATTGTAGATTATCGATAAAGTTACATTCCAGAAACTTTAAATATGATAAAATATTTATATCAAAGCAAAATTGATTGATTTATAGGACGAAAAATATTAATTAAAAGAAAGTTAAACAAATTCCGGAAAGTTTAATAAATATAATTGTTAGATAAATTTCGCATAACAGTAATATTGTCCGAAAATTTGTCCAACTTTTTTAAATTGATTTACAGCTATCAGAACAAATTTTCATGTTAATCAATTTCAAATGGAAGGAAATTTATGAAAACTTTATTTTGCTCTTGGAATAAATACTTAAAAGCAATGCAAATACAGGGGAACATCTTAAGCCTCAGGTATTCTTTCCTTCACCACTTCCGGTCCTTACAATTGATGAAGCTAATGCATTCCGGATATCCGGATATACTTCATGTAAAACGAGCATTAATGTTGTACCCAAAATTACTGCACGCATTTGTACACCAACTTCCGTCATTCTGTAAATTACCAGGATTTTTAGAAGTACTAGTTTAGCATATTCTTAAAAAAAGGTGGGAATTTTTCGAACTAAAATTAAGATCGTTCTCACCCATATTTTAAAATAAGCGTCCTGCCGTTTAACACAATTTTAGGATAAACACGTGCCAGTTCAATGCCATCCGTACGTTTAAACTGATATATACATTCAGTTTCTAGTATTCCAATCATTTTAAGTATTGGATATACGGATAAGGTTATCTGTAAATATCGATGAGTGAAATTCCATCAGTGCGAACTTTGATATTATGAAGTCGTTGAATAAACTGTGAAATTTAATTTCGAATTTCAATAGGTAATTAACGCTTGATAAATTTTGATAGGAAAATTATTTTTACTTTATAATAACTATTAGATATACCTTTTCGACACTGATTATCAATTGATTCGATGATAAATGATATACTTGAAAGCGATGATTATTTGTCTCCATGTTATCATGCAGTACCTTTAATGAAATGATTTTTTAAAGCAATCAATTATGAAGTAATTAATTATCCATAGATAAATATCACGATCTAAAAGCTTTATAATAACAAGCAGTGATATTTGATAATTGTAAATTGAGATTAAGTGAGGAAACATTGCATAAGAAGGTTATTTCGGCAACGTGGATACATACGTGGATATATTGCGCACTTACGGCTGATACGTGAAAGGGATTACCATGTTGAATCTGAGAAAGAAAAATAATTGAATAAAATGAACTTATCAACAAATGAAATCACATCTACTTTGTAAATTGTAGCACTGAGTGGATGGACAATTTTTCCGATTGATGATGAAACGGAATTATTTGGTATTTTAATGTTCATTACTCGTACTCCGGTTCCGTTCTTCACTTCAAAACCATGACCTATAAATTTTGATTATGAAGTGAGAAATTGATAAACTTTTCCACTTTTAATTATTTGAATAAAAATAATATGCAACATTTTGATCTTGGATTCGAAAAAAACCTGACAGATTATAGTAGCAAAAAAAAAAAGATTGCTTTATTTTAAATTAAATTAATTTAAGAAAATTAATAAATTTTTGCTAAATTTATGTGATTGGAAATATAGAGAAATCATTGAAATTTTAATTTTAATTCATTTTTATTCCAATTATTCGATAGTTCCTGTGAATGATAATCGATTTGTGAGAGAAATGAATGAAGTAACATACCGTACCAGATATCAGGTTAGCAGACATTATTGTTTTCTTATCTCTCCTTTCATCTCGTATCAAAAAACGAATATTAAAATTTGCAATGTGATGTTCAATATAGTCCACTGTTGCTTTGATCCTAAAGAAAAAAATAAAATTAGAATTAAATTATATCAAATAGTGAATTATAGGAATTATTGATTGAAAATTAAAAAATATCAATTGAATATTTATTTCACTAAGTTTAATTGATAAATTATTTATAACTTTGCGAAATAACATAACAACGAAATTGAGTGATTTGCTGATACACTTATCTTCTAAATCGTTAATATTTTAGTTTTACCTATCAGTAATATATCAAATAAACAAGCGAAATAACATAATGCTACAATGATTTATCATTGATAACTATTTCACTGACTGATAATCGATGTACTGTTAAACAGTTTTCTGCTTTCCTACTGTAGTTGAATTTCAATGAATGACAGTAATATATCAAATAAATATTGCAAAATGAGTACATTTGAGTATCACTAGCTACTTTGATCGAAATCTTATCCGTAGTCATTAATGCAGCACATTCCGGAATCTCGAATATATCACCGTCCGTACTGAATTGTAACGCCTTCGCTACACTGAGTTTCATTTGATTAAACAATGACATTTCTCTGCAAATTTCATTTGTTCCTAAATTAGTAAGTAATAGTGAAGAATAGTAAAAGTAATCGCTGGAGTAAATCGCTTCTGAAAAATCTTCCGGATCAGTATGAATATTAAATTTGCTGTTATTTGCACTTATCTCCTAAATGATTAACATTTTAGTTTCACCTATCAGAAATTTTCCAATTCTGCATTCTCACTGATAAAGCTTCTTTATCAAATTGATAAATTAGTAAGTTTACGTGTAAACTTAAAATGAGAAAAAATTATACAACAAAAAAAACAGATTAAACCTTGCAATATCAATTAATGAAAAATAGGTAAAATAACAAATTGTTGGTAGTTTACTTTTTTATCAAATAGTAAGTAATCAAATAAATCATAAATAGATATGATATGTAAAATTAAGAAAAAAAGAAATCAATAAATTCCTTCTCTGCCAGTTACTCTTTCCTTTTTGAAGAACCATAGAAAAAAAGAAAATAACAGTAAGGAAAAATTGAAAAGGCGATAAAGTTGTTGGAAAATTAATTTCTATTTGCATACCCTTTGAAATGCTTTTCCTTCCTTTCATTAACAATTCGCTTCAATCGAACAGACCTGTATGACTGTAAACCGTTCCTTCCTACTTTTCTTCTTTCCTAACTTTTTTTTCATTTTGGATTGTTTGAATTTACAGTCATGTATGATAAGCTGTATGGTACAATAAACTGAATGATTGTATAATAAACTGTATATTTTATATGGTTGATTTGAATAAAATTAATGCGTCAAATATATACGCCAAATATATACGTGTACTGTAATTCAGATGAAATTAACCACCAGGGAAATATATACATGCGCGTTATACACGAATTTAACACGTACATAAAAGAAGTGCTTACTTTACGATCTATAGATTTAAAAAAAGAATAAGTAAAAACGTGAGAGATAAATATTTGATTTCTTTACTTGTTGAAGTATTTTTACTGTTAAAGTATTTTTTTTATTATTAAAGTATTTTTGCTAACTTACTTTTTACTTTTAACTATCTAGCACTAAACTCATTCATTTATTTAGTTTGATTTTAATTAATGAAATTCCTATAATTTCCCAAATTTCTTCCTAAGATTGCATGTGCGATGCTGAGATTATCATTTGAAATTTAATTTTAGATTGAATCACGTAAATTTACACTTTTCGAAAATTTTTTTGGTATCTAAATTACATACCTAAGATGGCATTGCATTTTCGATATCGACTTTCTCCCTGAACTTCGTATTTTCAGTTACATTTAAGCACATATAAAATTTGTTTCTTATATTTAATTATGCGAAGAAATTTTAATTTAAAATTAAAAAACAGCTTTATGCTTAATTTGATATTTATAATTTTAAAATTAGCATTCAAAATAAAGTAAACGAGAAGAAAATTGCATTGGTAGCAGTAAATAGAAATAAATTTTCCGGAAAACGATGAAGAATAAGAACTAGTAATAGATGAAAGAAACGGTAGTCAGTTAAATATGTACTGTATAAATGGCCTTTTTATCGTAGTCGGATGGAAAAGTAATCCTACTGTTAGCAAATAATATGCTTTAAAGGAACAGTTCTAAGAAAATATCGGAATGATAGAAACAAGAAAACCGGAATTATTCAAATTCAAAAATTTTTACAATGTATAATGAATATTACAATGTCATTCTGGAAATTCCACAAAAAACTTTCTTTAGATGTAAATCAATATCAGGTAAGATTATTCCGGTCCATTTCATAAGCATAGCAACTTTGTTTATCATTCAGGATAAGAATGAAATGTTTCAATGCAAGTTAATAATTGCTTGCAATTATTTCTTGTCCAAAAAATTTATGAATAAAAATAATAAACAAATCACTTTTTCTAGCAACTGTTAATGAATTGATTATAAATATCACTTAACTGATAACGAATATCACCAGGTTAAATGACTATTTTCAGTTCATAAATTATCTCTTCTCTTTAATATCATTAAAATCTTGTATTTTTATTTGTGTAATTTTATTGATTAGAAATATCTTATATGTAACGACCATTTGAAAAGATATGATCGATACTTTGTAGTTAAGATGACAGTAGCAAAATTTGATTATTGAATTCAAATTGAATATTAATTATTTATTAATATTACAAAATTATAAAGTTTCAACTAAATTTTCATCCATAACACAATACACAAAGTTACATTTATAACACAATACATAAAGTAATTTAATATTTAATATGTAATACTTAAAACTCAAATAAACAAAACTCAAATAATCAAAGGTCGAATGAACAAAACTCAAATAACCGAAGGTCAAATAATCAAAACCAATTAAATGTTTCTTTTTTCAAAATGCAATTTATTGAAAGATTGATGAGCAATTATAAATTAAAAAATTTTTTTTTCTTAAATTTTAAAAAGTATAGAGAGAATAAAATTTGTGGTTTAAAAGAATAAGTTCATGAAATGATAAATAATAATAAAATAAAAGAAATGAGTGATAAATGAATGAATCCAATGAATAAATAAATGCCTCGAAATAGAAAACTGAAATGAAAATTGAAATGAGATGAAACGGTATTTCACGATATTTTTCATTCAATTATTTGTACAACTGTTATTTTCAATGCAATGCTTCAATTGAACAATAAAACTTTACAGGAAGAAAAAAATGCTTGCAATGATTTCGTTCAAATTGATATGATCGATTGAAATTGCTCAAATCAATTCGATATTATAAAATTTGAAATGAATATATTTACAGCATTTTTTTTCTGATCACTTTTATCATCGAAGAAATTTTCATTTCAAATCATTAGCATATTGAAATGAATGAATAAATGAAAGTGTTATCAGTTGAAAATTTCAAATAAACAATAGCAATAGCAATCATACAATCCTAAACAAACTTTAATGTACAAAAGTTTACAGTGACTTGCAATTACTCTTGCAATTACTCTTGCAATTACTCTTGCACTGACTAATTTGTTAAATTTTAACATTTTTTGATTTGAAAAAAAACTTCGCAGAAATAATATGAGAGTGGAAGTTAAATCGAGAACAGGTAATACTCTCTTAACAGAACGAAAACCAAAATTAAACTTAAAATTATCAACTTATTAATTATTACTCTTACTCATACTTAGTTCCAAATTGCACAATCAATATTGCTTAATCAAAAAATCAATCGAATAATATCTCGCATGATTTTTAATTGATTGATTTTTTTCAAAAAAGAAAAACAAATAAATGAATTAGATTGTAAATAATTATTTTCGTATATATCTAACTGCAAAAAGTTATTAACTTATTAACCCTGACTATTCCTTTTTTGAAAACTTACCTGGAATAAACCTTAATTCACCTGTAATAGACACTTCTGGTAAATTGTAACATGGGCATTAGTTTGTAACATGAGCATTTATGTGAGAATTAATGCTAACATTAAAGTAGTATTGGTCGGAAGCTTTTTTTTCCTAAAGTTATTAAAATTTATTCATGTTCACTTCATTGAGTAAGAATATCTTTTAACTTTCTATATTTTATGCACTTTATTTTTTTGAGTAATTCAATTTAGCTAGTTTGCATACTTTCAAATTTGTAACTCTAAACAGAAATGCAATTAATTTTATTAGTAAAAATTATTTTAAAAAGTATTTAAAAAATATTTTGCCAGTATTTAAAAGAGTAGATCTTTAATATTAACTGTTAATAGAATGTAAATTTTCAGATAATTAATTACGTATATCATTTCTCTTGTACTATTATATGAGAAATAAACATTTTTCAAGTTGTTCCCATATGCAAATTATTGATGCGTGAGAGCTGGCTTCTTTTACGTGGAACTCGTCAATTAGCATACTTAGAGTTTTTTATACTTAACTTTCTTGAAAACGAGGAAGAGGCTTTTGCATTTCGTTTACTTCTCATAAATTTGTTAACTTGAATTCATCTTTTTATTCTTTCTTCGTATCATCAATATCAAATTTAAAATAATTTCTTGATTCATATTTTTAATTAAATTTTAACTGCGAGATTTGACGAAACGATTTGAATATAGCTTCAGCAATACAACCAAATTATTTGTATTGCTGGGATGAAATAATGTCATAGTGATGACGATGCACGATTCGAATTTTCAGGTAGCGAAGTTTGTTTTCCTGCTGAATGCGTACGTACGTGAGCTCATTGCGGGGTTACGTGTTTTTGAATGCAGAATGAGAAGTGAGATTCAGCTTCACGCATATGGAACAAATCTCATAATATTTATGAAGGCGTTATGTTTCTCAATTCATAACTTATTCCTGGTTAAAGACCATTATTATTTCCACATATATTTCAGATGTTTTCTTTTTTTAACTTTCAGTTTTTTGATGATCCAATCAACTGAATATTTTATTCAATAATTGCTTCAGTTTTGCTTCAGATTACATTAATGATGTGAAAGCTTGTAAATGTGTAAGTTCTTTAATAAGAGTTTCTAGGTATTCTAGGTTTTGCCAGGAAATTTACATCGCACTAAACAAGGTACAATCTGAATGATCTTAATTAAATAGCATCGATTAAATTTGCACCAATTTCGTTCCCATTTGAATAAAAGTATAGATTGATTGATCGATCGGAAATTTATGTCAGAATTGTTAATGGAAGACTTGAAATCTAAAACAGTTAATTTTCTATTTTGCTTAATTGTATTTTTCCAAAACAGCAACCTTAATAATCTCATTTTTTAAATTTATTCTTGCACTATTAAATTAAGTTATTGTGAGCTGTGAATTGAGATAAAATATTTTGTAGATAAAGTGTTTTTTTTCTTCTTTCGTGTTCAGTGGTAATTATCAAATGTTCTATATCGTCGTTATTATTATCATTGATATTATTTTCCCAGTTTATAATTGCATTGCTTCGTACTCTTTCAGTTTTCATTTTTTTGTTGATTTCGTTATCAAATTTTTACTTCACTTATCGGATAAGTTTCTCATAAATCTTCATTCCCATAATTTAATATTTTCCTCAATCTTTAAATTTCATTGCTCGTAACTTTCCTCAATAGACGAGTTTTCTTGTTCGTTGTAATTACTTTGCATTCTGTGATGCTATTTTAAAAGTAAATTATAACTTTTTAAAGAATAAAAAAATAATAATTTAGATTTCGTGAATCGTTTTTTGAGACATTAAATGTTGTTATGAATCAATGACTTACTATTCTAATCGATGAAAATTTAATTTGAAGTAAGGATTATCACATTAAGACATTAAGATTATATGATACGTTGCAACCACACTGTGAAAGAAATGAAACCATTTAAAGGACTGTCATAAAATTTATGAACAACCAACAATGAGAGAAGGAAAATGATAGAGTTTTTGCATTGTAAACATTTTTATAACCTAATTTATCATTTCTCGTGGTTTGAAATTTTAATGGTTTTCAGTTTACAAGGCGGACATCATCCGATACATTTAGTTCCATCTTTTCGATATTCGAAAAAAAATTTTTTATGTCATTTTTCAATAGTTTTTGTAGTTTTTTGAAATTCCAACCGAAAATTTTCTATTTTTTTTTCCTAATGTTAGGAGTTGTATTAGATGTATGCAAAATGGTGATTCATTATGCTCATTTTATTTGCCTTCATCACAAGCCGATTACATGTTTTACATTTTTCCATTAGCTTCTTCCGCCATTTCTGCCTTTTAAGGTTCTTGCAACTTTTAATAATTCTGGAAAAAAAACCTAGTAGGACTTAATTAACAAATGAACTGATAAGTAAGAAGGTGATAACTTTTCAATATTCTTGTTTGATTTCAATCTTCCTGGATATCTATCGATGCTTTATTGCTGTGAGAGTATTTCTGAATCGAAAGCTTGATATATGAAAAGATGTATTGTCATACGCTTGATTTACATACACTTCTGATGAATGGCTAATTGATCAGCACTTTTTTCTTGACATTGTAATCTGGCTGCTTTTGATAAACGTGAAAGGCTGTAAAGTGCAATATACAAATGACAATATACTAATTTAGTTTAACAGTAGAGTTTGCTTGATTGTAATTGCTCTGCACATCGTACGAATTGCAACATGAAAAATAAGGAATGCATTTTCTTCCTGTGGTTTTTAAACTTTGAAATCTTTGATTTAATCATTTGATGCTAAGGATAGTTGAAAGTGCTTAAAAGCTTAGACTTAAAAAGTTTCAAATTATATTTATATGTTACCAGATCGCGAAACTTCTATCAATCTTTGCTGTTGGGATCAGTGGATAGAAATAATATGCTTCTATTAAGTATTGGTCTTCTTTTGTAATATATTTCGTAATTGCTAATGCAGAATTGTATTCGTCATACTTTAGATTGTTGTTGTAAAGAGAAAACGATATTATTTAAAGTTGAGATTGAATTTGCAAAATTTAATGGTGTGAAGGGTTAGAAATGTTCAAATGTTGATGTGGAAATTTGAGGTGATTCAAGTCGTTGTGAATTTTAGTATTTAAGGAGTTTTTTTCTTAATTTCAGAAATGCAGGTAAAAAAAAATCAATGCATAGTTGCGTGCAGTACTTCAAATTTCGTTATATTTCATAAACTCGTTTTCTATTTATTTATCACTCACTTTCTGCTCCTCTCATTTCAACAGACTTCTCAAGAGACAAATTAACACTTTTTCTTTTTTTCTCAAATTATTTAATTGCACTGAATTTCGGTAATGATTTTCAGTATGTTTACCTTTCTCTCTCTCTCTCCCTGCGTTGTATGTATATGTATACATATGTATATCTGTGCGTATGTTGTGTGTAGGTATGTTTAATAGGATTTTATACGTACGTAGTAACGTTTACCATACTAGAAAATGATATGCTTATCATATTCGTTCTAGTTTATTGCTATTGTATTTCTTTTAAGTGTAATATAAAATGAGCTGGAGGAAACGAGTTATGCTATCACTTATTGTAGTTAACTAAATGATATCGATTTGGATCGATGAAAATAAAACCTGAAGTAGTGGAGTAATGAGAGTGATATAAAGTGTGAGAAGGCGTAGCATGAATTTAAACACTAATGATGTGATAATTTAACATCGTTAATTGTACACTTGAATTGCAACTATCTCGTTGGTTTTTGTCGAAGGTCAACTTCTTTTTTATCGCAATTGAACAATTTTCGATACCGTTAAGGATTTTTGATCTCTGTTTAATCTTTTTTTTTTAAAAATATTTGTATAAATAGTCATTTGTGTATTTAATGATAGTTGCATTCAATTCTACGAACAAAGAAGCTTTTTGTTTTCTACATTTTTATTTCTACATTTTGTTGTTATATCATTCAAATAGCATGATGAACGAAAAAGTTCGGTAATGTGATAACTTAATTGATGTGAATGCCTTGCTTTCAGGATTTATGTACACGCCTGTTTAGATCATTTATCCGTTCCCGTTAAACTGTCTATTTTTTCAGTTGAGAAGATTTTGATTATTTTGTGCGCTATGTCTACAGTTTAATATTACTGAATCAATCAAGAAAACTTTTTTGGTCAATATGGGCAATAGTAGCTCGCTGATGTTGCAAGAAGATGAAATTCAAGTGATTTCAGCGGAGACTGGGTGTAAGACTCATCATACTTTTTTTGAAATTCATCAATTTTGAACGAAAGAATTGTATACAACATATTTAGAGCATTCAAAATTTATTATGTTTTCGTGGGATAGGATGTATTCATAACAGGACGAAGTATCAGTATTTTTAAAGGAAGTTTACGATGCCAACTGTATAACACTTCACTATAATTTTTCACTAACAAAAACTGTCTATGAGGAAAAGAGATTAATAATTAAAAAAAAATGAAGTTCTTTGATTTCAGAGATTTCGCTGGTTTTAGAATTCATATACATTAGTAATTAATACACTAGTATACTTGCATTTCTATTGTACTCATTTATTTCAGTTTCACGAAATCAGATTGTTCGACTATACAGTCGGTTTTTGTCACTTGATAAACAAGGTTAGTACAAATAAATTCTTTTCTTAAATCGAATTTCAATGTAAATATTTTTTTTGCAGATCACTTGATAATATGTTCTTCTATAACTATTCTAAACAGCTACTAATGGATATTTGTTCGGGAAATATGTTTCTTCTAATCTAAAATATCCAAGAGAAAATAATTAAGAAATTGCTCGTTTGTGCAGTTATTCATATCGTAGCATTAGGTTTGGTATTCAGCATGTAACTCAATTAAATGTATAACTTTAAGAGTTAAGTGATTATTGGCTGATTAATTGACAGGTCGTGGATACCTGGATCGTGATGATTTCCTGCGGATTCCCGAACTTGCAATCAATCCACTTGGTGATCGTATTGTTGACGCGTTTTTTACTGAAACGTAATCTATTTCTTTGATTCCTTCCATTCCGCTTTTGTGTATTTGTTTACGAAGTTTTGAATTCAAAACTGCCCTTTTTTCTTGTATTTATTCATACATAATTTGTTAATAAATAATTTGGAGTGGAAACTAATATATTATTTTAGAGAGGATCTAGAACAAAAGATCAACTTCCGAGAATTCATAAGAGTGTTGGCACACTTTAGGCCAATCAGTAAAGAAAAAAGAAATATTCTAAACAGCAGAGAAGAGAAATTGAAATGTAAGCAATTTAATGTAACATTAAACTTAATGCCATTTTATATTTCTGACTGAACATTGATTCAGGTATTTCACTGTTTGATTTATAATGGTCCATTCGGATTATTATATTTATTTGTACTTTAAATCCATTACAGTCATGGTTTAAATCTGTTTATATACAATATCTGTATATATATATATGTATATATATACATATTATATATATATTAATATTGCGAATTTGAGTAGCATTTGCATGATACGCATTAATATTTGATATTAATCGATATTTTACAATCCACTGTATATATTTTTTTTTTGAAACTTACAGTTGCATTTTCGATGTACGACTTGAATAAGAATGGTTTTATTACAAGGGATGAATTCAAAGTGATCCTGAACATGATGGTTGGTGCAAATATAACTGCTGAGCAAGTATGCTTTTTAATGAAATTTTAAAAATAGCTGATTCATTCTACATATATGTAAGCCGATGTTAGTTGGCTCGAGAATTTGTGCTATTCGATTATGTCATTTTCCGAATCAACCTTTTTATTCAATCATTTAAAAGGCAGAAGAATAAAATCGAATGAATATATTTGGCATTTTCAAACCAGATGATGTTCTTAATTAATATTGAAATAGTAGCTTTATTGAGCACTATTAAAAAAAGATCCTTGGCTACTAATTCACTTATACTTATACTAATTTTTCATATTAAGTTATTTTATCCATCATTGGTTTTAGCTAGAAAGTATTGCCGATCGGACAATATCTGAAGCTGATATTGACAACGACGGGAAAATTTCATTCGATGAATTTTGCCGCGTAAGTTCAACTTTTCTTGTTCAAATAATCCATATATTGAATCTCCCCTTTTACTTACTTTCTTTCTGATTTCTACTATCCGCTTTTGACCAAAAAAGTTCTACTGACAAAAACATCTTTTCACTTTATAGTCTTAGTTTTTTCCGTCATTGAAATCATAACTTGAAGCGATCTTACTAAATGACAAGTTGTTTATAAGTTATTTATATGCAACAAATAAGTTAAATTTTCAGGCAATGGAAAAGACTGATATTGAGCAGAAAATGTCGATTCGCTTTTTGAATTAGGATGAAATGGTTATTAAACTATTATTGTAAATCCGTTTTTATTGTCTTGTTCAGTATAGTTATTTCTTGAAGTTTTATTGGTGAATGTGTTTTATATGTGTGTATTCAAATTTTAAATTGTATGCTCATATTTGTTCATGACGAAATTAGATCTATTACAAATATTAGGTCTAATTACTTGTTGTCGAGTGGAAGTAATTTGTGGATCGAATGATTACGTATTTTTTCATCATCATTAAAAATATCATCATATTTCGATATTCAGATATGCTAAATATCTTTTTTTGCAAGAACAAAATAGAAGTAGAACTGAGATAAAGGGAGCAAAGAAGAAAAAAGTGGAACTTTTTTCTGTAATTTATAACAATGCGCGTATGGTTGCGTTAAGCAATTAAGTACATCATATGTTTTTTTTTTGTATCTATGCTTATATTTTTGAAATTTTTTGATTTATATTTGTTATTCTTATTGTTGTTTGACAGGGTTATCGGAAATAGAGTTTTATTCCTTTGGTTATACCATCTATAAAGCCTAAAAATCAGGAATGCTTGAAAGAACTTTTTTTTAATCTGAAAAGATTGAAGAACAAAGTTGGGGAGAGATTTTTCAATTTAGATTATTTTTGATTGAGTGAAAATTCTACTTTACGACAAAGAAATGACTTGTGTTCGTTCAGAATTGTTATGTTTTCGGAATTTGCTTCTTTTATTTTCCTCTGAGTAATGTTATTTCCACCGATATGAATATTCTAAGTTATTCCATCCCTTCCTTTTATATGAAATGCTAAGTGCTTTTTATGATTGAGCCTTCTGATATTATACTGATTTATGTGAGTGATTTCATTGGAATCGTAAGCTTTTCATCCAGGTCTCTATGTATAGTCATGTAATTATTTTTGTTACATAATTATATGAATTTTTATTGATTATGTTTTATCTGCATGTTTTTAATTTGCGAGGTATTTAAAAATATAAAAATGAAGTATTTTGGATAAAGTATGAATTTGATGACATAATTATAAGATGCTTTGTACCATTACAATAACGATGAGGAGGCGATAGAAACAGTATCTATCGATCTTGAAGATATTTTGTATCAGCTTGTAATCTAGTAAAGATACGTGATAAATATATTTAAGAGGTCAAAATTAGATTTTGTGAATTCAGAAAGTGAGCGAAAATGTTATAACGGAGGATTTTAAGCTTCCAAAACTTTCCAATTCCAATTCTTCTGAGTAATATTAGAAATGATTCAATCTGAAATGTGAAAGTACGAATGAATATATCCAACTCAACTGCTAATGTTTTTTCATACTTTCGGTACCTCACATTATCAGTAAAGATATTCTGAATTTAAACTGCTGAAAATTTTTATTTCTCCAAAGAATTCATAAAGGAATCAATAAAGCAAGAAATGATCTAAAACTGTTGCTGGAAGTAAATAACTAAATAAGATTCAAAAATAACCATAATTAATAAATAGTTTTTTAAATCATAATTATCATAACTGATGAGTCATAATTATAAATAAGTTTCAGTGAGATATCTCGAAAATTGCCTGTGCAAAATTTCTTTTTACGTTTTAATTCTCTTTCATGAATCATAAATTACCATATCAGTACTATTAATTTACAGTTAATAATTTAAGTACAGTTAATTTTTTCATCTGCTCAATTCTCAGATCAATTTCACTTCATCATTACTTGTAATTTCATCCGTCCATACTTGAGATTATCATGAAATGGTAATTATTCGCCGGATGATTAATGCTAAAGTAAATTAGAACAATCGATATTGCATAGATTACTATTATAACGAATTATATTCAATTCATGTTAAACGGTAATTAATTAATAATATTTTTATTATTAATGAAATATTGCATAACTTTATCAATTTTTCCAAAAATTTCCAGTTCATGACACAAACAGTACATTGTTATTTTTCAGAAAAAACTTAAAGTTAGCTAAAATTTTCGAGAGCTAAATTTTAAAATACATATTTTTTGCATGTTTTTCTTTTAATCTCTAGAAAGTTTAATTTAAATTTGAAAGAATAAATTAGCAATTCTTAATAATTCTGTGCATGCCATGTTTATTTTGTTCTTTTATCAAAATATTATAATGATTTCAAATCTCCTGATAACTATTAAATAATCGCAATTTTATGATTTCAAATCTTCTGATAACTATTAAATAATCGCAATTTTATGATTTCAAATCTTCTGATAACTATTAAATAATCGCAATTTTATATTGATTTCAAATCTTCTGATAACTATTAAATAATCGCAATTTTATAATGATTTGAAACCTCCTGATAACTATTAAATGTATTTCATCATAATATTATAATGATTTCAACTATTCTGATAACTATTAAATGTACGAATGACAATTTTACACTTAAATAAAAGAAAAGGTTAGAAAGAAATGATGAAAGGCATGAAGCAATTCAATCATTAATCATTTTGTTCTATTTTGACTGTAATGCTAGTAACTGGAAGCAAAACGCTAACTGTAAAATGATTTTTACTTTTTAAATTTTCACATTTTGCAATCGATTACTGAGAACATGCCGTTGTTGATCAACGATTTTCATTATCATCATCGATAGGTGCTCTCGAAATCTGCTTTAGTGATGCTTTAATCTCTATTTTCTCAGGATATTATCGAAATTTTCTTCTCTTTCGCATTCATTAATTATCTTTAGTAATCAATAACATAACAATTATTTCCCAGTAATTAAAATTCAAGGAATATAAGTGAACTCGTGAGAAACAAACAAAAAGCTGTGATCATGCAATTTTTGTTTTTCTTCATTACCCATTTCCAATCTTTTCAGTAAATTCAAGTATTTTTCGAAGAGATTAGTATTTAAAATCGGAATTGGAGAGAGGTCAGGGTCAGTCTATGCATTTTCTCTTCTCTTCTTGACCTTTCTCATTTATAATAATTGTTTTTAACAGAATATGGTTAATTTAGAGAGGAAATGTGATGATGAATTCTTCAATTCTTCTATTTGTGTTATATTTACATTTTCATTTTTTAGCATTTCATTTTCTCCTTTTCTCTAAACGTATTTTGTCTATTTTATATAAAATATTTTAAAAAAAATAAACTTTTTTCTCTTCCATTAGTGAAATAAAATGTAAAAAGAAGAATTTTGTGATGAAATTTACTATTAAATGTCATAGTTAAATTCATAAATTTTATTTCATTCAACAATTTTCAATCATTTCATTGATTTCATGCAAGAATTTCCCTATCATTTTCTATGCTTAAATTTAATATTTGTATTTTTTTCACAAAAAAAAAATTACAAAAAATGATATAAGTGGAATATTTCAAATTAAAAAGATGATAAAATAACCTGATAATTGATAACTGATCATTGGTAATAACTGATAATTGGCTTACAAGAGGGAAAAAGCACTCTTATGGGGGATTTGAAATGGTTATTTTGAGAAGCAGTAAATATTGTTTAAGTTTGCAATTCGTATTAATTTTAAAAATTCAATATGATTCATACCCATTCAGTTTGGTGAATCATTTTCTAAATTTAGCTTTAGCTAAATGATTTAGATGAATATATCATTCACTTATCACTCAATTGATAAAATCAATTATTTTTATTTTATTTTATTTCGGAGAAATGACTAAAAATGAATTAATTTTCAGTGACAAAAAAAAGGAATCTAATTTCGATGATAGAATCATAAGCCAATGTTTTTTTCTTTTTTACTTTATTCGCTAATCTTATTTCATTTGTAAAAATTGTGATACGATAGATGATATGATAGATAGTGAATGGATACTTTTAAAATTTGCTTTGCAATGGAATTTACTGAGCCCTTTGACCTTATTGCTGAAAAATGCCCCTTGACCTTATTGCTTTAGCGATGAGAAAACAAATATCTGATGTTACTGTTATCATCAATTTGTAGTAGTACTTTGCTGAATTTCGCGTTAACATTCTTAGTTAATGTTATGATTATGATTTTCAAAATGGATAATTCATGTTCTTATCATTTATTTTATCACTTTATTCAATATCACTTATTAAAATCATCGTCATGCGTTAATATTTTGTTTTTGTAATAATTTTTGAAATTTTTATGCCGACATGATTCTTCAAGAAAAAAACTGTTGCTTAATTAGGATTAATTGGAATTTCGCATGAAATTTGGAATGTATAATTTAATGTATAATTTTCGGAATGGTTGTATCTAATAAAATTTGCATATCAGAGTTGAGGGATTTCGTTTGTTTTGCATTTTAAGAATTAAAATACAATAAGCTTTATTCGTAGTTTATTCAAGCTTTCTTGAAGATCGGTGATTTGAGAGGAAAAGATAAATGACGCTAAAGTTTGCTATCATTTCAATTAATTTAATTAATACTTCCGGAGTGATTTATTTAGGAGGAAAATAAGCTTAAGAAGATTTTTCTTCATCATGGATAATCATTAATCATCTTGAAAAATATTTCTTTTGTTGAATTTCTGATAAGTAAATAAGAATCGTAGAATTTTCGGAAAGATTTCTGATATCTTTCTCAACAGGAATGAATAAAATTTCGATCTAATTCATTTTTGATTTTCATTTCTTTTTAAAATGATCCATTGTTATAAATTATTTTGAATGTTCCATTTTTCTTAACTTCTCCTAAAGTAAATTATTAAGCTATTCATATGTTATAATTTTTACTTAGTTACTTAATTATTACTTAGTTATTATTACTTAGTTATTTACTTAATTATTATTAATTAATCATTCGTGTTATAATTTTTACTTCATAATTACTTAAGTAGGTTATTACTTCAGTTAATTTCCATTATGAAGAAATATGTTATCTACTTTTTTTTGCTATCTCATTAACTACTTTTGCTTCATTTTTATTCAAATCAAATTATTTTTTGTTCGTTTTTAGCATTTTTAATTTACTTTAGTAAATTATTTATTTTTTCATTTCATAGGTTATGTCTAACCTTTAACCTTGAAGTTTAGTCGAGAAACGAAGAAAGATGTCAACATTAGCGATAACAACGACGCTAATGCCATTTTCTACAACAGTATCAGCGGCATTTATAGCTGCTTTTCGGGTTTGTTTAATTATTTAAAATTTAATAAATTTGTTGATAGTATTGCAAATTATGAAAGTAATTAATTTATAGAATCTATCACTTAATTAATTTATTCTTAATTGAAGTAATTTCTGAGTGATGTATCTTTTGCAAAATACTAATGTAAATTTTCTAGCACAGACTAAACCAATTAAGCTAAAGAAAACAATTATTTATATTCAATCAATAATTTCATTTTCCATAATTGGAGAAGAGAAGTTCTTGAAGAAATTAAAATTAATTTTAGAGTGATGTATTATGGGCGTTAATAGTGGGTATTATTTTGGCTTTTATACTTGGATTTGCGATGGGCGCAAATGATGTCGCAAATGCTTTTGGTACATCGGTTGGTAGCAAAGTATTAACTTTAAGACAAGCATATTTACTTGCTGTTATTTTTGAGACGCTTGGAGCATTATTTATTGGTAAATCTTATTAATTACTTTTAAGATGAAATGACAATATTACTTAAAATGTTTCATATTTCTTTTAAGTTTATTTTACTGATAAGAAAGTTTGTTTAGGCTTTTTTTAAACCATTTCTCATTTCTTTTTGTACTAAAATTCATTTAACACATTTTAAAATTTTTGAATCATTTCATTCAGTACTATTCATTTTTGAAGATTTATCTAATAGTGAAAAGTATAAATTATTGATTTTACATTAGCATTAATCACTCTGTAAAGTATTTTTAAGTACTGTAAATTATTTAGAAGTTATTAGTTTGAATAAATAATATTCGTAAAAGCTAAAAAGTATTGATTGATTGATTGATTTGATTGAAGTTAATCTGTATTTATTCCAAGTCAAATAAATGTATAAACTTGATCTTTTTCACTCTCTCTCATATTTTTCTTATGGTATTTCAGGTTACAATGTTACGGATACGGTACGTAAAGGTGTGCTTGATTTATCGTTATATGAAGATAAGCCGAAAGAAATTTTTGTTGGACAAATTGCCATTCTTGGAGGTAAACTTTTATGAAAATTGAAGAGAGAAATAAATCATGGAGAATTTTTCAAAAAAAAAATTTATTTCACCAACCATGAGACTGAAAAGTAATAATTACTGAACAGGTTGCTCATTATGGTTATTAATTGCTACACTTGCTCGTTTACCTGTATCATCAACTCATAGCATTACTGGTGCAACTGTAGGATTTGGTTTAATGACAAGAGGTGCCACTGGAATACAATGGATAAAAATTGCCCATATTGGTATTTTTTTTTTAATTTTACAAAATTTTACCTTTAACAATCGTTTATTACAACGATTACTGTCACATCCAATAATTGCCGATAATGATTGATAATTTAAAAAAGTATAAGTGATATTTCATGCGTCATTTTCTCATAACGCATTATGATAAATTGATAATTTCTTAAAGAAAAAAAAAATGTTTTTAAATAAGTTTTTATCTACCGGAAAAGGAAATGATAAAATTGATAAGATGAAAATTGTGATAATTTGAATTTTACATTTAATTAGGAATGTGACTAAATTTCCTTTTTCTACTAATTAAGCTTATCAAATATGATTGATAAATTATATTTGATTATTTTGTTTTCTTTTTCTCTCGAATAGTTGCTTCGTGGTTCGTATCACCGGTATTTTCTGGTAGTGTATCAGCTATTCTCTATATTGTTCTCGATCATTCGGTTCTCAGACGGGTAAATTTACATTTCACGATTATACTTACCTTCATTAGCGATTATTTTAAATTTGATAAAAAAAGTTTAAAATGCTATATATTCGCTGCATTTCGTTCAAGTTGAAATTTTATTTTACAGTGATTTTACAATGATTAAACTTGAAAAGAGATTAAGTATAATCGTGGAAAATCAATATTTCATCAGTTACAGATATCACACTTCATATTTTATTTCAGAAAAATCCATTTCGTTGTGGATTAAGAGCTTTACCGATATTTTATTGGATCTGTATTGCATTCAATGTTTTCACTGTTAGCTATCAAGGATCGAAATGTAAGCAAGCATATCCTTTGATTTTCCTCTTTCTATATTTATCATAAGTTTAAAAATGATTATCAAATTCTGATAAGTGATATTTACAGTGCTTCACTTATCAAAGTTACCATTTTGGATCTGTGCATTAGTGAGTATCGGATTTGCAACAATTGGCTCAATTGCTATTCATTTCTGCCTTTCACCAAAGTTAAAAATTTGGATAAATAGTAAATTTCACTTCATATTACTTTTAATTCATTCCGTTTTCTCGAATATTCTTTTTACCTCTTAATTTATAAGTTTAAAGTCACAAGTAATTTTTTAAAATTTTAATTAGAAATCACTAGCTATTCTATTTCGTACAACGAATTTATCAGTCAGATAAGTTATCACTGCTAATTAACTGCTTATTATTCATTCTTTCATATTATGCTATAACTATAATATAACTATAACCACACGAAAGTTTGAGGCCAATATAAATTGTTTTCTCATACGTTCATCATTTGAAATTTAATTCAGATTTATTTTAAATCTTTGATTTTTTAAAAGTTATAAAACTTTGCAGATTCAGTTAGCAATAATAATACAGCTAGAGAAGATTCATTTGAAGTGCATACTATAAGTGATACTACTCAATCGCAAGAAAATCAAAGATGTCAAACATCAAAGACCGAAAATATTGACGGTTTAACTATCACGGAAGGTCATCTTTCCTCATAAATCTAATTGACCTTATCATTGGGAGTGATCAAGGATCAAAGAGAAGAAAAAGATTAGAAATTAATTGTTTTCAAAGTATTAAAAAATCGAATCTGTTCACTTTAATATCGTTCTTGCAATCACTGATAGCAACTTTGCCATCACAATAAACGATGAAAATGTAAGGAAAAGGTTTGGAATCAAATTTCAAATAGCTAACAGTTGAAAGTAACTTTGCTGTAATTAGAAAAAGTTACGTTCTAATCCGGAAAAGTTTACATTCTTTTTGCAATATCTCAGATTCGTTCACATGCATATTTTGCAACCATTTCATACTTCCATACTATCACTATCATCATCATAGTGTTATGTTATCAATTTTTACGGTGAAAACTGATCCGGTATGTTTAAATGATAACTTTGCATTTTAATTTACGGATTAAAATTTCCGCTTTCATGAAATAGAAGCTAAATTTTGCAGATGTCAAAACTGTAGAGAGTACAGATAGAAAGAAAGAAGAAAAGTCACAATCAGAGTTAACTGATAATGGTAAGAGTCTATTTTGTAGAACTTTTATCATATTGAATCTTTCCGGATAAGTTTACTTTTTTTAAGTTTTCTGGGTGGAAGATCCGTTGGAAGAGAAAAACCGGAAGAGAAAAGCAGTTGACCGCTATGGGCCTTGTAGAATTATTAGTCGTTAAATTACTTTTGCTCTTTCAGCCTTTACCTCTCTCTTTTCACTTTTACCAATTAGCCTTTATATGATGATCTCATTTTCAAATTTTAAATAATTCCTGATAAGCCATACTGTATTTTACAGTACTAATGAAATTTGTTCGATGGATATTACCAGCTGATAATCGGATAGCAGATAATAAAACAATGAAAATATTCAGTTCAATACAAGCTTTTACGGCATGCTTTGCTGGATTTGCGCATGGCGCAAATGACGTCGGGTAATTTCCGCTTTTTCTTTCTGTTTTTTTTATTTTGCTAAATATCGAATTTGATATTTTCATAATTGGAATACGATCAAATGAAAAATTAGGAGATGGTAAGTAATACATAAAGAATTAAATTTGCAAGTTTATCACAATCAAGTTATTTGATAATTAAGGTGTAATTAAAGTGATATATGCAAATTTCAGGAATGCAATAGCTCCATTAACAGCGTTGCTATCAATTTATGGTAATATGGATGTTCGACAACGAAGTGAAACACCGATCTACGTGTTACTGTACGGTGTTCTGGCAATATGTGTTGGACTTGTGGTACTTGGACATCGTGTAATACAAACTATTGGTACTGATATGTCGACGATCAATGCTGCTAGGTTTACTTTCTTTTCTATCAAATGAGTATATTCTGGAATTTCAGGTGAATTATCAAATAAAGTATATTCTGAAATTTTAGATTATGATTAGCAAAAGTATTAAAGATGACAACTTGTAATCAAATTGAATTGAAATAGAAGTTCATAAAGGAAAGAAATCAGAGAATCCCAGAAATGAATTGTATAAAATTTGAAAAGAAAAAAGAATTCTGGAATTTCAGTGGTTTTACAATCGAATTTGGTGCAGCGGTAACTTCGCTAACAGCTAGCAAACTTGGCCTACCAATTAGTACCACACATTCGTTGGTTCGTTTTATAATAAATATTCATGATATCCTAGCATTTCTCAGAATAAAATCTTAAACGAAATCAACATATAATTGTGATAATTTCAGGTTGGAAGTGTAATATTTGTGGGAATGGTTCGTGCTAAGAGAGGTATTCAATGGTCAATATTCCGAAATATTGCTTTATCATGGATTTTAACTTTACCCATTTCAGGTTACTTGTAATTTTTCAAAAACATTTCTCGCAGAAAAATTTGAAGATGTTTACTTTTATGAAAAATTTTCACATATATTTGTTTAGTTAAGAATTGAACTTAAAAGATCAAATAATAAATCTTTTACGGAAAATTTTTTAATTCTTAAATTTAACGCACAAAAATTTCTTCTCGAAATTTCATTGAGTTAATTAATATAAAAATTGATTGGAGATTTATTTTTCTGAATTCCATACAATCTTATTCACAAGTTCTGAAATATTTCAGGTCTTATATCAATGGTTCATAATTCTAAAATATTTCAGGTCTTATATCAATGGGTTTGATGTTACTTTTGAAATTTGTACTCTGAGAATATCGTTGAATATTTTTACTTCACTTCGATACATTTCTTATTTTGTTGTATATGTTGATAGTTCATTCATCCCAATCTTTGTTCATTTTTATTTTTAATAACTGAAAAGAGAACTTCACCGTATTTCATAAGCTTTTCCCATGATTTCAGCTTAATTTAACTAATTAGCTAAATAACTAACATTTACTTCTTTTAGTATCATTGAATTTCTCATATTACAGTTCTGAATTAAACGATATCGAATGTAGAAGAAAAGTTTGTTGAGAAAATTCATAATGTATATATTTTCATTTCATAATAAATAATATATCGATATTTCAATTTCAACGACCTGTTAATTAACTAATTAATTATTTATATTGAACTGAAAATCACATTTGATGAAGAGAATGTTCAAATAAATTAAAGAATATTCGAGAAGAAAAAGTTTAGTTTGACTAAGTTTTATTAAAAGTCTGATTGAATAAATCAATACAACAATATGAAACCCGAACAATTACACTGATCCGATAATCGTATAATGCAGAAATAATAGAGAAAATAAGCGTTTCTAAATTATCAGAAATGATAATCATTATCTTATCAGATAAAGTATTATCAGTTGATATCACTCTTCGTGACATTTAAGTGAAATGAAAAAAATCTTCGAAACAAACAGTTAGCATAGAGGTATTGTTGTACAGATATTACAGTAATGGGTGAACTACTCATTACTTTCAAGAATAGTTTACTTACTTTCTTACTAAATACAATTCTGCTCTCTTTTCTTTTTATAATTAAACATTTCTCTGTGTAAGTTTAAAGCTATCTTGATTTCGTACTTAAAAATAAGAATAAATTAAAACGATTCAATCTAACCTATCAATAATCTTTCGCTAGAAATAGTCTCATCAGAATTTATCAAAATTATTTTTTTCTTTTCTTTTTCGACAGGAAAATAGATGAATGTGAAATTTGAAATTTACAGCAATATTTCACTGAAAATTAAATTTGTTCCTGATTTCCTGATTTCTTTTTTCCGTTTTGAATCTTAATAATAAAAAGAAAACCTGAAATTCAAAGATCAAGAAAGGAGATTTCATTTGATTTTAAAAGTTTTTCACTTTATCAATAAATGACAAAATTTCATTTGAATGCGTTACATTGAATTCTTCGATTCTCTTTCCGGTTGAAATAATAATAATTCGTTTGGAAGTATTCCAAAAATCTTACCTAATTATTTCAGGTGGCAAAAAATCTTATTAATTATTATTAATATTTCGAGCATAAGCAAAATAATTTAAGTGAATGACGACATTTTGAATTTTACGGCATGTATGCTTTCCTCTCTTCTGAGTTTAAGTCGAAAAAAGTTTGTAAATGAATGCCACAAAGTTTCATCGAAAACTTTATCAGCAGCATCGACCCAGCTGCTATCATACCTGAAATATTCTTTTATAGTAAATAAATACGATATATTTATGAAATCTAAGTTAAGGATAAGTTTAATATAAATTTTAGCCTCAAGCATTTATTTCGAGAGGTTAATTTTTTCAATTAAAATTTACTCACACAAAAAAATTAGCAACGGAATATTGCATTATGTCTAAATGTTACGCATATATTTAGTATTTGTTAAGAGATTGATCAAAAAGTTAATTAGATTTTAAAATCGCACTTGTCCGTGATAATCTTCAAAAATTAAATCAAAGTTTTGTTTTCCATATTGGAATTAAAGGAAATGATAAATTTGTTTTGTTTACCTGAAACAGGTAAAGTGATAATCCATGAAAGAATGATATTTCGAAAAACTTTCCACTGAATACCACCAATATGAGATTTAACAACTCCAACTGCCACGACGCTACCAATCTGAATTTCAATTTTTTGACAAACAGTTAATTATACAACTCGATTTAATGAATGTAACTGACCTTACTATAAGTTGTTATCAGTGATACTCTCTTATCATCAAAAAGGAAATGCTAAAGTGAAGCTAACAATATTATTTCAAAATTTTCGATAATATTTTGATAATCAATTATTTGCGATTAGTCTAAATTAACATCTTCATTTTACCAGGTCTACTGTTTTCGTGATTAAATAAATTAGCTGGAACTTTGGTTATAATTAAGCTACTGATATAATTTTTAATAATTAAATTAGCATAACTTACTAAGCAATGGGTTGTACTAATTGGTAAACCAGCTTTGCTTGCCAACAGCGCCGTTACTGCAGCACCAAACTCAATCGTAAAGCCACTATAATTTTATCACAAACATAATTACAAATACAATAAGACAATAAGAATTTTGAAATAGGAACAATAAGAACTCATTTAAAAATTAAATTTTACATATTTTATAACAATATCTATGCTTATCAAAAATTATCAGACTTAATAAGTTCAATGATTTTTATGCTAGCAAGAAAGAAAGAAAGAGAATACTCGAACCTAGCCGGATTAATATCTGACATTTTGGAACCAACGGTACGAATAACCTTATGTCCAAGTACCACTAAACCAACACATATTGCTAATACACCGTACATTAAAATATAAAGTGATGTCTCGCCCTTTTGTTGCACATCCATTTCCGTGTAAATGGACAAAAGCGCCGCCAATGGCGCTATTGAATTTCTGGAGTCAACGAAAAAAACAATGTTTTCTTCCTTTAATGAAAATTTTAGATAAGCAAAATTTCCTCACTCAAAGATAATTTCTCATTTCACATTAAGCGCTAAATGCCAAAAAAAAAAAAATTTCCTCTAAACTAAGCTTAAATTTTAGCTTCAGTAAATTTTTTATCAAATTATAAAATTTAATTAATTTTGTTAGAATTCACTTACGCAACATCATTTGCGCCATGAGCAAAACCAGCAAAACATGCTGTAAATGCTTGGATTGAACCAAAAACAAGCGTAGTTTTCGGATCCGGTTCATGTTTTCTATTCGGTAAGAACCATCGAAAAAAATTTTTTACACCTGGAACAGCAAGAAAAATGAAAAATGAAAATGAAAGAAGAGAGTTAAAATAATCTTAAAAAAATGATATCATGAATATAACCCGAATCTGAACGCTTTTTCATTATCATTTCGTTATTATTCGCCTCTTCCGGAGATAAAACGTTATTATGTGGGATATAGATTTGCACGATTCCGCCTGAAAATTCACAAATTAAACCTAATCATTCTACATTGATAATTACTTTTATGGAAGAATAAACTGCTGCAAATTCAATTTCTCTCTAATTATTCTAAAATTTAAATTTGAAAATTTACTATTACTTTTTACAAGTATTTTTGTACTTCTTTCTATATCAATAAAAAAGCATCCTTATTTTGGATGTTTCGAATAAGCAGTTTTAAGCATTTCATTCAACATTTCCTATCCAAGTAATTTTCGATAAATGATACGGGAGATGAAATAAAGATGCGAATAAATGTATTAATTCAGGGTACGTTTAATCTTTATTGGAATTTCTCCCGTGATACTGGGAAGATCAATTGACGACCGATCGATTCGTCCAGGTTGTTTTTCTGCAAAAGAGAAAAGTACTAATCAATAATCGTACCTATTAATGATATACAAACTAGAGTATTCGAATTGAAAAAATTATTGTACAATTTATTTATGACATGAAAAAACCAAATTTGAAATTACAGTCGGAAAGGAATGAAATTTCATCATAAGATCTAAATAGCTAAATTGAATTAATAATTGGTAACTAATTTCACGATATTCAAGAATAATGACTAATTTCAGATTTTAGCAAAATTAAAAAATCTTACTATTAATCCATTTTCTTAAATATGGTACCATCAGAAAATGGATAGCTAATGCGCCAATGCTAGCTATTGCAGCACTAATCGACAAACATAACCAAAAAGGTAACTTCGCCAGTTTTAAGACTGAAATTTGTAAATTGACAGGCTAAAACTGTTAGGCCAATGAATTTTGTTCCAAGACTTGGCAATGGATGCTTATTGATTTCGGTGATAAGGTCTAGGTGATATGCGTGATTTACAAAGTAATGCATTTCAAATTTTTAATTAAAAAAAATTTTTTATGATTTAAATTGATAAATAATTTCTTCAAATGAAAAAATAAAACAAACCTCTAGAGCCTTGAAAACTTACAGCAAATACATTAAAAGCAATACAAAACCAATAAAAATATGGTAAAACTCGTAGACCACATTCAAATGGATTCTTCTGAAATTACGGGAAATATACTGAAAATTATAGATATACTAATTGATATATGTTCTTATCAAACATTTCATATAGTGAAACATAGGAAATATCGATTTCATAGACAAAAATAAAATAAACCTGTTTGCTTTACATATAGCTATATTACAACTAAAATTTATTTTTGATTAAAATGAAATGAAAATGAATTAACCCGTCTTATAACTGTGAAATCAACAATTATATAAAGGATTGATGATACTAATCCGGATAACAATGGTGAAATAATCCAGGAAGCTGCTGAAATAGATGAAAAAATTTTCAGAATAAATAAATTTTATTCCTGAAATCTCATCCATTAATGTTAAAATGCAAAAAAAAAGGTTAATCGAAAGTTAGACTTTCCGGATAAAATACCCGAAACAAAAAAGAAATTCCGGTAAAATCATCATGCTACTCTCAAATATTAGTGCTTATACGATTGAACGCACCGATATTGAAAATTTTCCACCAATGGATTCCCTGTGCTCCCTTCATTATTAGGCCAAAACCAAGAGTTGCACCGGTAATACTGTGTGTTGTTGAAACAGGTAACTGTGCAAATGTCGCTATTAATAACCAAGCTGAACATCCTGAAATTCTTTACATCATTATTATCAGGAGAATACTGATGAATTCTAAATATCAGCAGTTCCTGTATTCGTTCATGACAGTGCAACTGTATACCGATGATTACATTTTTGATATCCTGAAAAGGTTCAATTGTTAATCACCGATTTACTTATCCTTCTTATTTACTGCTACTAAAGTTAAGTAATATTACAATTGCAATAAGTGTTACACAGCTACATATATGATATGGATAAGCTTGTAACGATGCTGATAAAACGTATCCGGAATGCTTGATTCCTCTGCTGATTCCTCTCCGAAAACGGAGAATATGGAAAACTATCTTTGCACTGCATGAAATTACTGCAGTTATTTTTTTAAATAAATTTATCGAACTATATAGTAATAAAAAAAATACTGATAAACCTGCAAGGATAGCTACTTGACCAACTAATAACTCTTTTGGTGTGTTTTGGTATAAGTTTAAATCGATAACACCTTTCCGCATTGTATCCGTCACATTGTAACCTTAAATTGAAAAAGTTTATTTAAAAGAAATGTTAACTTTTATCCAACTTATATTTGAGTTAATCATTTCTTCAGGCGATGAAATAATCAGGCTTTCTAAGTTCTTTTATCAATCCTAATAATGTCTCTAAAGTTTCGTAACATTAATTGAAATGATAACAATCGAACAATTAATTAATCCAACTATCTTAATTATAAATTAAAAGTTTTGCGCAAACGTACCAACAAGAATAGCGCCAAGCGATTCGAATATAATTGCTAGCAAATATGCTTTACGTAGAGTAAGCACTCCACTACCAACTGATGTACCAAAAGCATTTGCAACGTCATTTGCGCCCATAGCAAATCCAAGCACAAATGCTAATATTATTCCAACAATTACAGCCCATAGAAATTGATGCTTAAATTAGAAGAAATTAAGAAGAGTTATAATTTAATCTTTCATTTTATTTTAAATTAAAATTTTATAATTACTATTTATTCGAATTAAAGAAAGATATTTTACCTGTAACGTTTCGATTGTTATCATATTAGAAGTAGAAGTAAAAATTGATAGTGTCGTAGATGTTATAAAATCCATTTTATATATACAACTTTTTTTGAATTCTTTCTGCCTTGAAGTTCTGAAAATGTAAAAGTGGAGATGTAGCTTGCCCAAGACAGGAATCGAACCTGTGTCGCCACGGCCACAACGTGGAGTACTAACCACTATACTACTTGGGCCAGAATTCTCGCCTCCAAATTCTCTTAAAGTCAATTCGGCAAAAAAGTCTACTGTATTTTTACTGTATTGTAAAATTTCCAATGGAATTAGAAAGGAAATAAAATCTGCCAAATTATCCGAATTCGAAATACAAAAAGAAATATCGAATTTCGATACTGAAATACTTAAAATTGTGGCAATGAATGCATAAAATACGAATACGATTTATTCACTTACTGTGAGAATTTCTTACTGTAAGGAATTTTAAATACAGTAATACAGTAGGCGAAATATTATTATATTTCACTAAGGAATATTTATCAAAGAAAAAGAAAACTTTTTTTGATCAAATAATGATAAGAGAAATATCCTTGAAATGAGGAAATTTAAAATGAACATTTAAACAAATCGATATTATTGATAATCTATTTTTCAAAATTCTCAAATCATTAAATTATGAATAAATTAACATAATTGTAATTTGAATTATTACAATCTCATCCTTATTTTACTTATCATTCTAATTATGATTAGCATTAAATATTAGTCGTAATTCCATTATCACTATCACTATTACACATTTTTATCACTATCATGAAATTTGATCAATCATTTTCCTTTCAATTACTCCATTATCATTATCACTATTACACATTTTTATCACTATCACGAAATTTAATCAATCATTTTCCTTTCAATTACTCCATTATCATTATCACTATTACACATTTTTATCACTATCACGAAATTTAATCAATTATTTTCCTTTCAATTACTCCATTATCATTGTCACTATTACACATTTTTATCACTATTATGAAACTTAATCAATCATTTTTTTTTCAAATCAATCAATAAATCAATACATATTTATGTATATATGTGTCTAAAAATGATTGATTAATTTCAATGATAAGAATTGATATTACCAATGGGAAGAAATAAAATATTCTCATACAAATCATCAATGAATAAAAAGTATGCGAGAAAAATGGAAGATGAGAATTGGCAATTTTTTGTTCGCCCCCCCTCTCTTTTACAAATAAAATATATAGTAATATAAAAGTTTTACAGTGTTAAAGTAGAATGGATAGAAAGTGTTGAAATAGAACGAATGATAAATCGTATATATATCATATGATAAGTCAAATAGAGTGAGTGATAACACGGAAATTGTCGATAACAGTGAAATGATTGCTGAAATTATAATATCAAATGATAATTTGAATATATTTATGCAAATATGTATGCATGGAAAGTAGAGACGTACGTTCATCCATTCAATATGAATTTTAAATTTACATAATGAAAAATAAAGGTTAACCCATTTCAAATATATTGATGGAAAAAAAGTGAATAGTTCTTGTTAATCTAATAGATACTTATTTATTGATAAGATTTACTGATAAGATCAGATCTGAGAAGAGAAATTTGCAAAAAAAAAATGAAAATTAAAAGCTAAAATTGAATTCATCTAATTAAATGGAAAAACAAGCTTAGAATGTTTTGTTGTTGCAAGAAAATATCAATTAGTTAGTGGCATAAAAAAGGCGATAATTAAGTTTTTAAGTAACAAAAAAATTCAATTAGGTACTAATTGAACAAGAATTGATTATTTCAGTAATTTCAGTATTATAGCTAATATTTTAGAGTTAAAATTTTGCTTGATTAGCTGAATCAAATTGGAAATGCTTAATTATTTAGCTTAATTCTTCTTTTGCACATCATGCAACATATACTTTTAAATTTTACATTTTGAATTTATCATTTAAACCCAAGTTGATAATTAATAAAGTTATTATACTCATCGTAATCAATCTTGCAATGATTCAAAAGTATCCAACTAGCTTTGCAAGCTTAAGATATTTGATAGCCTGTTTAAAACTTCAACAATCTAAACATTACTTCAGTTAACATTATTTCCAACCTAAATTGATTTTAGAAATGTCGTCATGAGTGACTGATGAATTGGCAACTGATACAAATTTGTTGTAAACAATGTGAAGTAATTTTTATTTTTCAATACATTCATTCGAAATAGCGAAAAAGCGAAAAAATCAATAGAAACAATTATGGAAGGAAATAAATTTTGCCATAAAAAAACGTAGAATAGAATGGGTAAGAAGTAATTTTGTGATCATTAATCAATAATCGATTAGAAAAAGAAAAACTTCTTAATATCAAAAAATCTATTTTAATTAAAAATAAAATGCTCTATAAAAATTTGGGAAGAATGTGCATGAGTGAAAAATTAAAATAAAATATAGCAAAGGCATGTGATTGGATGATTTGGTTGGAATTACAATTATTACTCTCTCAAATATCGGTGAAATTCCGAGGTGAAACGAGAGATGAAAGTGAAAAAAAGTTTTGTAGGATAATTAATGGACCGATACGGAGGTGTGTTAATAGAGGGAACTACACAGTTATCATTTAAATTAATCTATTTATCACTAAACTATATCATAGTTTTAATTTTAGTGTGATAAGAATTATATATGAAGTTGGTGAAAATAAGTTTCGTCCTTAAGTTTTTCTTATCACTACTAACTTATTAATATTGCATGATATGATATCTGTCGAACAGTTCATTAATCCCTTCTTTTTTCATGGCTTAATTGTGAATTGAAAAAAGTTGTTATTTATGAAAATTGAGGAAGAGAGAAAAGGATAGATTAAAATGAAATTTAAAACAGATAAAAAAACTTCTCCTATTAAACTAATTAACTAGAAGAGAAGTTTTTTTTTCAAATTAAAAGTTTCAAATTTCATTGAATTTTTTTTTTTTTGTTAAAAACAAGAAAAAAAGTGAAAGATTGATTGTTTGCCGCATTTTTCGATAAAAAAAAGCCAAAATATTTGAATTTCTTTCATTTATATCAACAAATTTATCAAAACAAAAGAAAAGAATTGGTAAATAAAATTAGTAAATAGTGAACAAAGGATAAGTAAATAAATAAATAAATAAATAAATGAGTAAACAAACATTTCGGGTTAAAGTGATAGGAGTTAATTGTTATTGAATGAAATTACTTTTTAGTTTTTATCAAAATAAGCCATTCCTTTATCACATCGCTATCACAGCAATAAAAATTCTATCAAAATTAATAGCATAATTAGCATGGAAGAGAATTGGAATTTCTGTTGTATAAGTTGTGAAATGAAACTGAAATATATGAATGAGAACAAAAATGAAATCAATTAAAAATAAAATTTTTAGTAAAAAATAAAAAAAAAAGGGAAAAAGAGAAAGGGAAAAATAGGCGATGATTCATGACGAAATAGTTAACCATCTGATTTACAAACAAAAATGCTTCACTACTGTTGAAACGATTGATTTATAAGCATGGAATGCTAAAAATGCATAGATCTCATATCACATGCATATTTTCTTTTATTCTTTAATTTCAGGAACGTTCATTCAACAACAGGTTAAAGGTCACAGCAATCGTTTTCAGAAAAAGAACGAGAAAACATGATGAATAACAGGGTATTACGGATCGATGATAGCAATAATAGGTAAAAATCTTTCCGAGTTGTTATCTATTTGCTTTTTCTTTCTCATTTTCGATTTTAATTTTTTGTATTTCCCTTCTCTCTCTCTCTCTCTCTCTTTCACTCTCTTTCACTCTCTTTTTCTAACCAAATACAAAGGGGAGAAAATAATATTTCTTTTTTTGTTGAATGTAAAATACCATAAAAAAGATTTTTAAATTTAATCCAAAATAAATAAAAAAGAAAAAAGCGGAAAGGTTTATTAACAATGGAAAATCGATATGGGAAGTTGGCTCAACAGGTGCTTCATTATAGACTACTAAGTTTTAATTGATTTTCATACTAGATATTATTATTGATATCGAGCTGATAGTATTGAAACATGCAATCATGCTTATCATCGTTAGATCTCAATGCTTTAGTTAATTTCAGATTGAGTAGAAATAATTTTTTTTAGTAAAAAGAATTCAACAATACATTTTATTCAAATTCTGAAACTTAATATTGGACAATTTTTATCAATCAGATATCACTGATGAAATATCAACAGATCACAAGTGATATTAACAAATTACAAAATGCTGCATGCATGCTTAACGCATGCTGTTTATAGTAACTAATTTTCAATCCCAATAAATAATAAATACCTTTGTGAGCAAATAGCATGAAACTTTATTTGATTCATTTATCAAATTATAATTTAAATCTATTTCTTCATGAAATTCTCGACCATCTTTGAAATTATTTCATTCAATCATACTGATAACATTCATCTTACCTTATAATTTATATACTACTATCTATTATTATCATTGTTGAAATTAATATCAGTATGATTACTATTAATATTGTCATTGTTATTAGTAATACTGTTATTGTTATTATCGTTGCTACCATTAATTTTTATTAGCATAAATCTTTCAAAAAGTGCAATAGATAAAATTGAATGATATCGATTGGAAAAATAAAATTTCTTACATCATTAGGCATTTATTTAAATTATCGAAAATTATAACTTTCAAAAAACACAAAAGAATATTACTTATAAGAAATTTAACTTATAAAAGTTTAGGTTAATTGATCAATTTGACAAAGATCGAATAATTGATGTTAAGTATTTAATATTAATAATTAATATTAA
>JABVXU010000558.1:0-34836 GCA_013365365.1 Cruorifilaria tuberocauda
GCAAATACAGGTAGATATCAGTATTGATAACACTATCAAATTATCAATTAATATATTTAAATATTAGTATTAATTTTATTGATAGCAAATATAGATAGAAAAATTACTGATAATATTAGTAGTATCAATTCTACTGATAGCAAATACAGGTAGATATCAGTATTGATAACACTATCAAATTATCAATTAATATATTTAATTGAGATAAAAATATTTTAAATGCTTCTGTCTGTTAATCACTCATTTACTGAACTTTTTCCTATTTTGCAAATATTTATCATAAATCATTTTCTAATTATGCATAATTAATTTGCTTATTAATTACAGTATTCGAAAATTTGAAGTTTGTGATCTAATAAGAGAAAAAGTATCATGAAAGAATTCTTAATCTAAATTCATGAAATTTTTTTTTCTTTTATTAATATCAAATAATTTAATTGTAAATATATGCATATCATATCATATCATATCATATCATATCATGAACTTTATATATCATATCATGAATCATATCATATCATAAACATGCATATCATATCATGAACTTTATATATCATATCATGAATCATATCATATCATAAACATGCATATCATATCATGAACTTTTTTTTTATTCCTATTTTGCTAATAAAGGAACAGCAACGATATTATTAGTATCAGTAATACTGGTAGCAAATACCAGTACCAATATTGATAATTTAATTATATATGCATATTACATATCATGTGATATTTTCTTATCTGATAAAAATACCGGTACCAGGATCGATAACACTATCGAGTAATTTAATTATATATCACTGATATTTTTGTTCCTGTTTTGCTAGTACTAGTATAACTGGTAGCAAATACTGGTATCAGTACTGATAACACTATCAAATAATTTACTTATATCTGCATATTACAATCAGTAATATTTTTTTATTCATGTTTTGCTAGTACCAGTACTACTGGTAGCAAATACCGGTACCGGTATTGATAACATTGTCAAATAATTTACTTATATATGCATATTATATATCACTGATATTTTTGTTCCTGTTTTGCTAACTGGTAGCAAATACCGGTACCAGTATTGATAACACCATCGAATAATTAAATTATATATATATATATATATATGCATATTACAACATATCAGTGATATTTTTTTTTATTCCTGTTTTACTAATTACCAGTGTTACTGGTAGCAAGTACCGGTATCGATGAAAACAAGCTAGATTAACTTGTTGCCGGGGATCGGGGTGTGAACAAGGTGATGTATACAAAAACCAGACTCCTATTTCCAATGATACTTTTCTTCTGTTCAATCATCCGGACAATTGTGTATTGTCAAATTTTCCTTACATGAATGTTATGAAATTGTTTGATTTCTTTAAAATTTATTCTATTTTTTGTTTTGGCAAATTTATAATTTAATGTATAAATTAAATTAAATTAAATTTTTGTCAAATTTTTAAAAATCTATTTAACTTCATTCTCTTTTGTTGTTGTTTTTTTTTTGTTAGTTGATCGTAATTCTAATACTTCATGATACTAATGTCATGATGATAATATGCTATGGTGATAATCCTTTGTATTTCTTATCAATATTTGTTTTTGGCTATCCTGAAGTTTATGTTTTTTAATTTATTATAAACTTTTATGGAAACGATAGGAAATTTGTTCAATGTTAAAATACTTAATGCATTGTTGCTTAATTAATTAATTAAATTTTACTTTCATGTGATATTTTATTTATTCGAATTACTTTAACTTTATTCATCCAAACTCTAATTATTGATTCTAATTAAATAAAATTAAAAGGAAAGAAAATTCATTTTTTGTTTAAAATTATATTTTCAAAATAAATATCTCAAAGATAAATTTCAATAAATTTAATTGAATTATAGACTTAACTTTAAAAACTTACCTAAGGATAAACTTAATTTTTATTAAAATTTTAATTTCTGATAATTGTTTAGAGTCAATTAATGATCTCAAGGAAAAATTCAATTTTTACACTTAAAATTATATTATCAAATGAATATATCAAGGAGAAATTTTAATAAATTTAATCGAATTATAGACTTAACTTAACTAAAGACTTACCTAAAGATAAACTTAATTGCTGATAATTATTTAAGAGCCAATTGATGATCGTATTTCGAGAAGATAAAACATATGAGGAAGAAATTAAAACTTGGCAATTTTGGCATTCAAGGCAACATTCAGTAAAACAACGAATTCTGGAAATTGATGCTAAAAATAGTTCTGGTATGATTGGACAAATTGAAGAAATTGCACATAATGCTATACAATTTTATTGGAATCCAACTGAACAATCTAGTGTTAAGGTTAGTTTTATCACTATCATTATCATCAATCAATCATTATCAGTCATTTTAATCAATCAGGTTAGTTATCATCATTCAATCTATTATCATTATCATTTTATAATCAATCAATCGATTATTTCTGTAGTGTTATTTGGTTAATTTAATCCAGAACTCTTACTTTTTTCTTTAATCCTATTATTAATTTAATTTTATGAAAAATTTTCGTACTATTAATCAGCGATATCGTTATTGATATAAAATTCCGTAATGCACGTAAAAACAATTAAGTAATTGAGTAGAAATTATTTCGAATTTTTGCGAAAAATATTAATATTGATCATTTTAAATTAGCCACTGATAAAAATTTTTATCAAAATTGATTAATTATTTACAAATTTTATCAGTTTCAAAATTTCGCTTCTCTCTATTAAAGATTAGAAAAAGATTTTTTTTCTAACTTAAATTTTTGATTTAAATTTAATTGAATTTTATTTTATTTGAATTTATATTATCAGTTAGAAGAATTTAATTTTTTCATTACCTATATTTTCATATGACAGTAATTAATTTCGCTTATTTTCCTAAATCATTTTAATTTGTACTCATTTTAGCAATGTTTATTTGATTCTTCCATTAATTTTGTCCTTGTTTTACTAATTTAATTAATAATTATTTGTTCTATCTCTTAATTAATAATTATTATTACCAATATTACTTACTTACTTGTAATGACTTAAAAGATATGGAAAAAGGATTAAAATTTAGTATATTAAAATTGGTAAGAAATTGAAATAATTGAAAAATATTAAATTAAAAAGAATGAATGATAAGTTTTGAAGATAATTAAATTTTTAAAAAAAGTTAAATATTTCTTTATCAAAATACTTCATACAACTTAATGCTTAATCAAGAATAAATATAATTATGAATTATAAGTTATATTATATAAATTATAAGCTACATATATCATGATTATAAGTTATATTATACGAGTTATAAGCTACATATATCATGATTATAAGCTATATTATACGAATTATAAGCTAAATTATAAGTCTATAATTAACTTATTAATTACACTAATTAAAAATTTGCTAATTACTTTAGGATAAAAATGCAATAATTATCTAAAATAATATTGAAATATTGTATTTTTTTTTTTTTGTAAATTTGATTAATTAAAATTCATTTTGTTAAAATACGTGCAAATTAGAAAACGAATTTTCTTTCCATTTTGATCGATAATTTTCACAGTATTCGAGTATTCGAGTTTGTTGAATTTTTCCATCAATCTTTAAAATTTTTTTATCGTTTTTAAAAATCAGATTTCAAACAAGATACTGTTTTCCTTTTTCTTTTTCACATTTACATATAAATTTCAGATTAGCATTGCAGTGCAATGTCTATCAACAGATTTCAGTAATCAAAAAGGTGTCAAAGGTCTTCCACTTCATATTCAAATTGATACCTATGATGAAAATGATAACACAGATGTACCGTTTCATCGAGGATATTGCCAAATTAAGGTATTTTGTGATAAGGTTAGTTACATTTGATCTTTTTAACCTTAAGTTAAACTTAGATTAAATTAAACTTGGAAAAATTTAGATTAAATGTTTATTTAATCTTTAATCTTACAATTTTATATTAAAATTTTTGATAAAAGATTTTTTCAAATTTTAATAAAAATATATTATTGAAAAGACTAACATCATCAATACAGTTGAAATTAACAAGAAGAAACTATACAGTATGCATCTTAATATCGTAAACCTAATTTGCATAATTTACATTTAATTAGACGGAAAAAAATATTTTTTCTTCTCATCGTACTTGATCTTCCGGGTATTTCTACCTGGAAATTGAATGCCATTATATATCATGCCTTATCAACTTGTGATAATCTCTCATACAGTTATGATTAATTCAACTGATAAATAATTTTAATAAAATCTGAAATTAAAAATGGAAATAAATAACGGAAATCCAGGTAGATAATAGATAAGAGAAGTAAACAAGAATAGAAATCCTCAAAAAAAAATGTTTCATATTAAATAATTTTGATCAAAATCTTTCCTTATCATTTATCATTTTCTTATCAGTTAGTTATATAAAAAATTATTTCAATCAGTTATAATTGCAATACAAGTTATCGATAACTTCCAATGCTCATATTCTTTTATTTTGATAATTTAAGAATTTCATTCTTTGTTATCAATTAAACATTAAATTTCAATTTGTGGAATATATTACATGCTGGATCATTAAGCTTAAAATGACCAAAAAATATCATTCCTGATCATTAAGCTCAAAATGATATTTGAAAAAATTATAATTGAAGAAAAGTAATGTTTGAAATTACTTTGATGAATCACATAATTCCAATTATCAAATAAATGCATTGTAAAGTTATCTCAAAGTTTTCTTGTCTGAAATACTTTTTCTTTTCTCGTCAATTAAAAATTTTAAAAATGTATCGTATCTTTCCAAATGTTTCAAGAATTAATTTGAATAAATTGAATTATTGTTGATTATTTAAAAATTAAGTTACTTACTTTGTTTCTACTTTTCTTTTTCCTCTATTGATTATTGATTATTGATTACTGATCATTGTTCAAATTTTATTCAGTGAAATTAAAAAATGAAAATTTTTCAAAAATTTAAACGATCTTTTTAACTTAGGGAGCAGAAAGAAAATTACGTGACGAGGACAAAAGGGCTCAAAAACGTAAATTAACAGGTAACTGAGATAATTAAAAAAAAAAAAAAAAAACAAAAGAACGATTGAATACTTAATAAACGCATAATAATTTGCAAATGGCTTTAATTGCCTATTGCTTCTGTATGATAGCCAAGCATATCATTTATCAAAAATTTCATTTAAAAAAAAAACAAAACAATAATTTAAATATTTAAATTTAAACTTTTTAATTGATATCTTTGGCTTCTACAAATAATTGTTTTATCGTCATGCTTAGCTATTATTATTGTTTTGAAATTATTGTGATAATTTTTATGTGTGTTTGTCTTGTCCATATCGTTGTCTTTGTGATCAATACATCTTATTTGTCTATTAAAATAGCAATAACAACAAAAATAACATCAGCAACAAGCATAACAACAACAACAACAATAATATCAATAACAATAACAATAACAATAACAAAATGATAACAGAATAGAGTTACAAAATAAACGAATTATATCAAAAATGATATTTTTAAAAATTGATATGATAAAATTAATTTGAAGTTAATTAAGCTAATTTGCTTTTCAAATAGAGCTAATTTTTGTATATTTACTATAATTTTTTTCATAAAAGCTTACTGTAATATAACCAAAGAGAAAAAATAAAATACAAAATGCTTTTTTTTTTTCTTTAACCATTTCTTATTTTCTTTTCTTCGTCTTTTTTCTTTTATTCTTCTTTTTTTTTTTGTTTTTGCTCTAAATATTTTTTAACTTTGTTTGGTCTGATAGCTTTATAGGGTGCTAACCGAAAAATGCTACATGAGACGCGAAGAGATGAAAAACGCAGGCTTCAAGGTTGTTTATCAAAAAAAAAAAATAAATTTTTTTTCTTTTTTTCTCTCTCTTATCTTTTTTTTTTTTTTTTAATTATTTGTTTTCTTGCTAATTTGTTATATTGCGTCCAAATTTTACTCTTTGTATACGTCACAATTTAACGTTATTGTTTTTTTTTTTTGTTTATTTTTTTTTCTTTTCAAATAATTTAAATGATAAAAGCATCCAATGATAAGATGATAAGAGAAAAAAAAATTGATAAATCTATTAATTAATTAGTAATTTTTCGTTTTTTTTTAATTAATGAAAAACTGTTTCAGGTAAATAAGCTGATATTTGATTAAAATTAATATTTGATATTTGATCGGATTAATTTTGAAATTGATTTTGACTAGAGTAATTTTGAAATTGATTGAGATTTGATTAAATTAAGTATTTGATTGAAGCGATTTTTAAATTGATATGGATTAAATTAATTCAATTTTAAATTTCTTTTTTAAATGGTAAATATTTTGAAATATTTTCAATATATGTATATAAATGTAAACAAATTTTAATTTGAATTTGAATTTAAGTCTGAACTAAATTTTCTTTTTTACATTTATATATATGTATTGTAAGAACAGATTGGATGCTTTTGTCATATTTTAATATCTACAAGAAATTATTAACTTGAAATGAAAAACTAAAAAACAGAAGAGTATTTTATAGGACGAAAAAAATCGGATGGTGAATACCATGAACCATGTGAACGTTCCGAATTTTATCACATGAGTGATTTAACTAAACGAGCTGCTTTATTCATTGGACCGGATGAGTATGATTCACGTTATCTTGAAAGTAGCCTAGCTTTTGATCCATTATCAGAATTGGAACCGGTTGCAAAACGGCCTAGAGCATCTGAAAGGAGTAAGTTCTTCTATAAATAATTTTTATGCTTTTTTTTTAATTTTTAATTTCGTTCTCTTTTATTCTCTATTATCACATTATTAACAGTTTAGTGATATCTTTTGAAAATAAAAAAATGAGAAATTTACCGGTAAATTTTAGTTTTATCAAAAATTATCTGAAGTTATTTAATTAGAATAAAAATTTTTGAAACTTTTTCTGATAAATTAAAAAAATGGACAACTGGAATTGATTTTTTCTTAATTTTAATAGAAAAAAGTGCAATATATTCGTATTTTTTTTAATGTAAGAATTCTATAAGTTATTTAAAGAACAGAATAAAAAGAATTGAATTAATAAATTCATTAAAAGTTGGTTTTATTAAAAGATTTAAAAGTTTTATTATAAGAGTTTCATTAAAAGTTGGTTTTATTGAAAGGTTTGAAAGTTTTATTAAAAATTTTGAACTTAATTTTATTAAAATCAGTTGAAATTTCTTGAATTAATTGAAATTAAAAATTAAAATTAAAATTTTCTTACTATATGAATGATTTACAATTATTACTAACTTTAGATGATTAATAATATAATTATACTTAAGTTGCTATCATACATTCTGTAAGTTAGTAAATTAAAGTTAACTTAATAAGCAAAAAAAAAATCGATAATGCTAGAATTATTACACTTTGCTTATAATTCGATTGGTTGTCCTGACTACCGTATGCTAATGAAAAGCTCTTCAATACCATTGCTTGTCATTGCAGCAATGTGTTGATTAGTTGAGCAAATCGCCTATGCCACATTCTCAGTCCAACTAATAGTTTTTTTTCTCAAGGATACTGTACTTCATTCCTTGCTCCTTTAATCCATTATTAATTATTACACTTACGATTACGAAATGGTTTAAGTTTTTAAACCGTTTCGTAATCGTAAGTGTAATAATATCCTTGTTTAATGATGATTTTTTGATAGTAATAATGATAATTTAGTGATAATGATTTTAATGTTTAATTCCAATTATTAAACTAATTATTTTAGCATTTACTTTTTAATTTAAGTCAAAAATATCACGTGATTTATTTTTAATATTGAAAATATTTATTATCCTTGTTTAATGATAATTATCAACTTAACTTACTTTCAATCCATTATCATTCATTAAGCTGATTAAGAAATAGTTTAATTTTTAAATGCTATCTTTGTTTAATGATCATTTTTTGATATGATAATTTAATGATAATGATTTTAATGTTTAATTCCAATTATTAAACTAGGTTATGTTAGCATTTACCTTATAATTTTACTTAAAATGTCTCTCTTACTCAACTTATTTGTAAGGCTTGAAATTTTTATTATCTTTTCTTCAATGATAATTACTAAAGTAAGCTATTTTTAGCATTTACTTTTTAATTTTTAACACTTTTTAATTTTTTAATTTTAGTCGAAAATATCTCCCTCATGCAATTTATTTGTATGGCTTGAAAATTTCGAGAATAAAATTTTTTAAGATTTGAAATTTTTGAAAACAAAAATTTTTAAACAAAAATCTTCTTGAATAAAAATTTTAAATGGAAAAATTTTAACCATTAACTAAAATTTAAAAAATTTTTTAAAAAATTAAAAAATTTTAAACTTAGTTATACCGGTAATTATTGGAAACGCTTTAAATTTCAAAATTTACATCTTTTCTTTTTGCAAATATTTGCATAATTTTTCCTTCTTAACAGAAAATTCAAGATATTATTTTGTAAAGATTAGAAAAAAAATCGAAATGATAGATAAGAATTTTGTATTTTTTCTTTCGCCATTTAATTATACACTTTTGTCACATTTTTCAATTTCTTTATTTCGTTTTTTTTCTTTTCTTTAGCAAATTCTGTTTTGTCATCAAATATTTCTTCCATTGATTTTTCTGTGATGTTTTCTTTTTTTTTTGTTTATTTGCCCATATTCATCTTTCATTTTTTTCTAAAGAAAAAGAACAGTTCTTTTGTGATATTCATTTCTAATTTAACAAGTATTTAAGCATTTAATCAACTATTCATAATTACATTTAAGCAGCTGAATAACTTAATTATAACTTGAACTTGATATAACTTAATTAATATAAACTTAATTGTAAATATAAAAATAATGAAATAATATAGAAATAATAAAATAGACAAATAAAATTTGTGTATCTTGATACTAATTAACATAATTAGATTGGATATATAAACAAGTCTACCGAGCAGCTATTCATAATTAGTAATAAAGTAGTTAGTTCATAAGTAATTAGTAATAAAATAGTTATTTTATAAGTAATTGATAATAAAATAGTTATTTTTTGTTAACAATTGAAACAATCACAATTGTGATATGTACTTTGATTATGTATCTTGATATTAATTAACTTAATTAGATTGGTTATGTAAACAAATTCTATTGAGCAGCTAGCTATCCGTGACTAACTAGTAATAGTTATTTTTGTCAACGAAATAACTACGCATTTACATTTACGTACCTTGATTATTATATCTTGACATTAATTAACCTAATTAGATATAAAGGTACAAATAAATCTACCAAGGAGCTATTCATAACTGAAGAATTAGTATGAACTAGATAGTTTTATTGAAAACAATAGAAATGCATTTAAAATTTAATTTAATAATAAATATGATAATAATTTACAATAAATAATTTACACCTGTATGTGTACTTTTAATTTACAATTTACACCTTTAGGTGTACTTTTAATTTATAATTTACACCTGTATGTGTACTTTTAACTTATGATTTACACCTGTATGTGTACTTTTATATTAATTAACTTAAATGATAAATAAATATTGAGGAAATTTTCAGTAATGCTATATGTAAGGAAACGAGATGAACAAATCTATACGCCATTGCATATTATACCTCCCTCATTAACCGGTCTTATACAAGCAGTTGTTGAGAAATTTGGTGTTGAAAGTGAAAAGGTAACAAATTACATCATTATTTGATATTCTTTGATTCCTAGCTGATAATATTTCTGATCAATCATTGAACTTTAACCTTTCATTAAATTTGAAGAAAAGAATTATGAAATTTAATATTTATTTGGTAAGAAAAAAAAAGGGAAAGAAAATAAAGAGAATTTTTTTTTTTGTAAAATTTAATAATAATAAAATTGCTATGTAAGAATTTTTTTTAATACTTGCAAAAAATTTCAATTTTTTTTTTTTTATTTTGGAATAAAATTTGGATGTAAATATTGCGATATCAAGAAGTTTATAGTTACTGTAAACTACCGTAATCAGTTGTTTTATCAGTAATATTATTCGAATTTTGACAAAAATTTCATAATTACTGTAAACTACCGTAATGAGTTGTTTTATCAGTAATATTATTCGAATTTTGACAAAAATTTCATTACTATAAACTACCGTAATCAGTTGTTTTATCAGTAATATTCGAATTTTGACAAAAATTTCATTACTATAAACTACCGTAATCAGTTGTCTTAATAGTAATATTCGAATTTTGACAAAAATTTCATAATTACTGTAAACTACCGTAATGAGTTGTTTCATCAGTAATCTTATTCGGATTTTGACAAAATTTTCATAATTACTGTAAACTACCGTAATGAGTTGTTTTATCAGTAATATTATTCGAATTTTGACAAAAATTTCATAATTACTGTAAACTACGGTTATCAATTGTTTTATCAGTAATATTATTCTAATTTTGATAATATTTATCAAAAATTTTTTTTTATTTGCAGATATCGGGTTTATTTAAACAGTGCACAAAAGGTGTAACTGTAAAATTGGATGATGATATGTTAAAGCATTATTGTAATGAGGATACTTTTATCATTGATATTGAACAAGCGCAAGATGATCCATCATGCTGTACAGTAACACTCGTTGAATTACCACCATCACATTTTTCCCAATCTACATAAATAGACCAAATTTACTTCGTTTTTTTTTTCTTCTTATTATTATATCACTATTTTAGATTATTATTAATTAATTAATTTGGAAAAATCGATTTTTTAAAAATTTTTCATTTTTTTTGAAAAAAAATTAAAATTTTGAATCTTGAAAAATAACAACGAAACAAATCTTTTCAATTTTTGTTTCAATTGTTAATGCTTTAATTTTAATTTTTATTCTTTTTTTTTAAATTGGTTATCATCAAATGGATAATTATCTTTTTTTTTTTGTTTTTGCAATTTTGTACGATTTTTTTTTCATGATTTATGAAGAATTATTCATGATAATTTTTTTCAAAATTATTCTTGTTTTGAAGAAATCGTGATAATTTTTCTCTGATATATTTAATCGTTGTATGCCTTTTTCTCTTTTTTTTTTCGTTTTTTTTTTTGCATTTATGCAAATTCAAAAAATTGCATTATGTTGATAGTAAACTATAGATATTTATATATTTTTTATTTCTATTTGTATTTGTATTTTGTATTATATGTCCAGCACAATTATCAAATTTTGACAATAATTTTTAGATTTTAAATTAAAATTAAATATTGAAATGGAAAAGAAAAGTTTGAAAAATTATTCAAAAATGTTCTTTTTTCCTTTCTTGAAAATTTATCCGGTAAATTTATTTGGTAAATCGTATTGTTTCATTTGGTTTAATTTTAAAAAATTTCATATAATATGTGTGCTGTGACTTAATCTGTAAATTAATCAATCGATCAATCAATCAATCAATCAATCAATCGATCATCTATTAATCAATTTTAAAAATGATCTTCAGCAGGCAAGTGGCTAGGCACTTCTATAGTTGTCGCTAGTTTATAATACATTTCTTCCAATATTCTTACTGATCGAATTGATTTTTTTCCGTTATCAATATTTTCTAAATTATTTCATTTTAATTTAATTTTCACTAAAAAAAAATTTCTTAGAAAAATTAAAAGGGCAAAAGGAGAGAGAGAGAGGGAGAGAGAGAGGGAGAGAGAGAGGGAGAGAGAGAGAGAGAGAGAGAGGGAAGGAGGGAAAAAGAAAACTTCTAAACAGGCATTCTTATTAAAATTAAATTGAATTAATTTTTTCTTTTGCTCTTTTTCAGATTTTTCTTATTCTTATTACTTCGCAAAAAAAAACATAGAAGAAGTGAAATTACACTATTAAAATAATTCAATTAAAATTAAATTAAATTAAATCGAATTAATTGAATGATTTAATTAAAATTAAAATAATTCAATTCGATCAGATAGAAATATTTTTTTTTATTCCTTTATATTTTCAATTTAAATTTGTCTAATTTAGTAGCAGAAATTATTGTGTAATTGTTTTCTTTTTTTCTTTTTCTGATTGTTTACTGTTTATCACATAGCTTATCTAATCTGTGATTGCTTTTTTTCTTGTTTTTTTTTTCGCAATTTCTATTTTTCTATCTTTTTTCTTCTGATAGCATTATCATTGCTCTCTCTCGCTCTTTTATTTTCTTCTTATTTTTTCATTTTTATCATTTATCTATTACTTGAAATGATTTCTTAAAATTTTATTTTCATTGAAAAATGGAATGAGTGATAAATTTTACGATAGTTTTTTTTTTTTTTTTTACTTTTTAGGAATGATAAAAATAGGATAATAATAGTTACAAACAGATATTATTCTATTTATCAATTATCAATTAATTAATAGATATAATAGTAATGACTAGATTGATTGTAGTAATTAATTTTTATTTTAATAATTCAATAACAAATAAAAAATTTGATTTTGTATAAGTTTTTTTTCTTTTCTGAAAATTTTTTTTATTCCTCATTCTAGATTCTAGTCGCAAGCCTGTTCAAGTACGTATGCATGCGTACGTATATTCTTCATCACGTTCCGGTTCAATTACAGTTCATTTTTTTTTCTTAGATAATTTAATTGATGAAATCATGATTTTATACGTTTGTTTTATTATATTTCCTTTCTTCTTCCTGTTTTTTTTTCTCTTCTTCTCTCTCTCTCTCTCTCTCTCTCTCCATCTCTCCCTCTCTTTGTTATTTTTGTAAATAAAGAATGAAAATTATATTGTGTATGCAAATAAAAAAAAATAATCAGTACTAAAAATTTCTAACCGGTTTAAACCGGTCCATTTCTCGTTTTATCTCTACTGGATTATAAAAATTTGCATAATTATTTCTCCAATGTTATACTCTAAAAAAAAAAAAAATTCACACTCACATAAATTATATTACATTTGTACACTTCTATAATCAATGAATTTTGTTTCAGCAATAATAATAAAAAAATGATAACATCGAAATTTATTGACAGTATAAAAAAAAAACTTTTTTTTTTCATCAAACATTGATGGTTGATGATGCAGAAGATAGGCCATGATAATTGCTTAAATTTTTAGTTTCAAAAATTTTTCGAAAAAAAAAAGATTGTTTGAAACAAAAGTGCAAAATAAAATTTCATTAAATTCCAGAGCAATTAATTAATTTCAACTTATCAAAATTATGTTCATGAAAATTTTAAACTATGAATCATTTAAGCATTTTTAAATTTATACAATAATATAAAATGCTAAAGCATGCCTAAAATTAACAGGTTAGAAATACTTTTCGAAGATGTTACTGTATTTATCGGGTGTTATATGAGAGGAAAAAAGTCAGTACGAATTTTTTTTTTTCTCAAATCGTAATTTACATTTTAGATATTGGAAATATCTAACAGTTTACAAAATCATTGAAATCCAATCGAAATATATAATTGTGCAGAAACAAGAAATATCTCTTATATTTTGAAGACGATAAAGAAATCATTTTAACAGAAATCAATATTATTACAGTCTTCTTTTGTTTACTGCAAATGAATCGAACAGTATTTTTGACTATGAGTACTGTTTAATTCTGTAAAATAAAAAGATATTTTTCTAGCGACCAAATTAAAAAGGAAAAAAATCAATTCACAAAGACAATAATGAAAAATGTAATTACTAAGAATATGGGTAAAAGTTATTGTTCGTTTCATGAATCGAAAAGAAGAAGAAAGTGACATTTTTAATGACACTCCGAAAATTTGACGGATCCAGCAAACTAGTGGCAAAATTTTCTCTTTTCATTTATTTCTTTTTCCTGTTCTTTGAATCGACCGAAAAGATGTCCGGGATCATCCATCCCTTACGGGGGATTGAATTGTTATAGGAATGCAGAGAAATTGAAGAGGATGATGGAAATGAACACGACATTTAGCGATATATGACAAACAAAATAAAGGAATTGCTCGTTGGATTTCCTCTCCAAATTTCAATGATTACTTTCTACTTTTTGAATTCACATATGTCAATTATCTTCATCTCTATCCACTTATCTCTATACATCTTCATTAATTTCATTTCATGCATTCATACGTTAAAATTGAAAAATCTATTCCATGCAAATAAATATCTTTACTTTCAAAAGTATATGAAAAATGAAAGAAAATATTGCAATCTGTTACTAATTTAAGTTGATTAAATTTAAGTGCAAAAAATAAAATGCAAAATACAAAATGAAAGTCAATAGATTGAAAACACAGAAGCATAGAGTGGTTCCTTATGAATACAACAATAATATACCAATAAACATAAGCCCATTGAAGTATTATTCACAAGGCATTGCCTAAGGCAATTCGACTATTTATTTTCCAATCTTTTCCATTCTCATATCGCTTCTCTCCTTCCTCTCCTCTTACCTTTCATTCATGATTCACGTAAAGAGCGACGTAAGAAAAGGGACCAATATAGGTATAGAGGGAATAAATTTATTTATTCTAAATAAAGACATAATGTAAACATAATGTTTCATAATGAAAGGCTCATATATTTATCTTTGAATTCCAGTATTAAAATACATACGATTGTGAGAGTAAGAAAAAAAGAAAAACATGATTTTGAGCAAAAAAGCAAAAAGAAAGACTCAAACATAACAATAAATAACACGATGAGAAGATTAAGCAAGATAAAAATGGGAAACTTAAACTTTCATTAAATTAATTACTTCACATATTTTTTCATTCTGAAATTATTTTCGAATACTGCAGTGACTCATTAACCAAATAAAAATTCAAGTGTAAGAATCTAAACTATGAGCAATACTATTTTTTTAGCTTTGCATCAATTGATAACTCCGCTTTGGCTGCTATTTGTTTGATTAACTGATTCAAAACAGATAAGATAAAGATAATATCAATTATATACACCTTAACAATTAACTTTTGGTAGGATATTTTGAAGTTCAACCTTTGGATACGGTGCAAATAAATTCAATTCATAGTTAGCAGTTTGCTCTGAATCGGCTCCATGCACCAAATTACGTGTGTCCGAAAGTGCAAAACGGGCTCGCAATGATGAAATCGCATTTTGTGATTGCAGTGTTCGCAACATCTTTGACGGTCCCATTAATGTACGCCATCGTTCAATTGCACTACCTGTTGTACACCCGAGCTTCATCACTATCACTGGCCCACTGAATTCATGATATTTTAGGTTAAAACGTTTACTACTTCTGATAATTATCAGACTTATAATATCAACTGCCAATCAGTACATTCAATTTATTCCTTTGTTAATCTGCTAATGATTTTACTCAGCAAATTAAAAAATTTTTTTATTGTATCCAACATATAACAGAATATTTTTTCATATGCTTGAAGCTCCACCTTACTATGATATTATTCACTGATGACACTTATGTTCAATGAAGATTTCAAATAAAACCTGAATTGAAATCTCAAATTCATAAAGCAATTTAAAACATGATATAATTACTATATAAATGACATATCTTAGTGTTTATAAAGCCTTATTTTTCCACCGTAATATAATTACGTTATGTTCTATTTGTGTTATGAGAGTTGCTATTGTCAAAATCATTCTGTTAAATTGCCATACTTGCTACTGTTCAAATAAAAAATCTCTTTTCATCTCTTCTTCTCTCTTTTATTTACCAGTTTCAACTTTTAACATTCTTCTAATTTTAATCACTCACCTTATGATATGATGAATGAGTCGTTCGTAGAAAAATTCTTCTGCAAGACAAATCAATTATAATCCACATATAGAAGGAAAAAAAAACCATTGTAGAGAAAAGTACAGAAAAAAAATATTTTTCGTCGTTTACGATGTCATTAAATAAATATGGTAGTAACTTTAGCTGAGGATCATAACGATTAATATTTTAAAAACTTGCTTAATTTTTGTGAGTAGATTAAATTTAATTTGATTTTCCACTTAATCCAATTCCAGAGAACTATCAAACATCATGACTTATATCTCTATTTTCACGGCTTCTCATATTTTAATAATAGCTTTAACAGTAAAATCTCTATTGTTCGTATTTAAAATAAATTATGATATTCATAACGTATTAAAATACTCAACACACATAAGTATTTTATCTATTATTGTAATTAAATCCCTAATGTTTTGAAATATGAATTAAAAACAGCGAAAAAGTAACAAATATCAACCGAAATCAGAAGTGCGTATAACTGATTATATGGAATGCTGGTGTAAAATTATTAAAAGATTGGAAACTAGCATTATGGCTAATTTAATAGGTGAGAGAGCAGAAAAATATTTGAATATAGTGAAAAATAACAATATAAACAAAGTGTATTGTACATTCATTGAAAACCGAATATTTTAAGTGAAGATAATACTTTTGTGGATTTAAAAATTACTTTAGTCAACTATAGAAAGTCAAAAAAGAAACAGAACATGCAAGACATGTAAGACAGAAATGTGAAAGTGGATGTCTGTGACACGCAAAATGTAGCAAGTTGCAAAATGAATCTTTGAAAATGATATACAATTAATAACATGTAAAAATAATAATTACTTTTCTGCAGCGCATCAACATTCGCAATCAGTGACTGATGAAGTTTTAGTTTTAACTATCTACTTTTATTATTATTATTACTTGGATTTCCCCGTTAGTTCATTAGACAATTAGTTTCTTATTAAATATCGAGAAATAGTTCATCCTAATGATAAAAATGAAACCGAAAAGTTTTGAGATGATAAAGATATTATTAAGAGTGACAGAAAATAGTGAAAAAAGCATCATAAGTGAGTATAATGTAATGATTTTTTAAATACTAGAAAAGAGAGGTCAGCAGAAAAGTGGCACAATTTGTGAACTTTTACATATTTTGCCACAATTTCAATATCAACAACCACTAAATCCAGCCGTAATTATCTTCCTATTCATAATCGAGAATCACTTATAGCCTGAATATCATCACAGTTCGCTTAGTATCTCTTCATTTAATCCCATAACAATCTTTCTACAGCCTGAATTCTCTTTTATGAAATGTAACTAAATTATGAAGATATTCCGTTTAAGTCTTAATTTTTTTGTTATTCCGATATTTTATTACTTCCCTCTAATTTTTCGTTTAAATGCATTTGCTATTTTAGTAGAGAGTAGAAACACATTTAAATATAATCATCAGAAAACAGCTTACTTTTATGCACTGAATATAATTTTTCAGCCATTTCCTTACTTATGCATATTCTTTTAGCTCCTATAATTTCCAATCCATTAGCCAAAATTTCATCCCAAACAACCTAAAATAATACAGGTAAAATATTACAGTAAGAAACATTCAGGAACAAATTGCTTCATTCTACCGTTGTTACGCTTATTTTGAGTTTATGTATGTGTGTATGTGAGTGCATGCATGTGTGTGTGTGTGTGATTGAACTTCAAAATCCAAAGGGTTTTTTCTCCAATACAAAATCTGGATGATGATAAAAGCCAATTTTCTGGATTTTCACAAAAACTGCGACTTATATTAAAATATGCCATAATTATTTTTATTCTACAAAAGGATTACAGTCAATTTTCGTAGTTCCACTGCACATTTGAATAATCATTCATTAATTCTAGCAGTTTCGAAGTGTTAAAATTTAAGAATGAATTGATAGGACTAAATGAAAATTAAATTCCTTCTTATTCTATTAATTCAAAATAGGTAGGTATAAATGCTAATGAACTCAATCGAAAAAGATAAATATTTCAAACAATCCATCGCCAATAATGATGAAAGGAGAAAAAAGAAACCTTGGTAATAAACGGTACTGCGACAGCTTCTGGTTTTATCATAGCAAACGTGAACGAAAGCATTACTCTTGAATTATTTTTATCTGTTGAGCTTCATCAACCGGAAATACTTCGAAAGAACGAACTTCATAGCCATTTTCAAAAACCGGAAAACTTTCTGGTAGCACACTGCAGAAAGACCAAGGTGAATCCAATCTTTTCATTAAAAGTACCAGCCCATCTCTCGCAATCTTCTATCCAATTAAACTACTTGAAATCTTGATTCGTACTAGAAGCAAGAAAGCTAGGAATCCCTGAAACCTTAGGAATAAGGATATCTCAGAGAACTATCGCTTTTCAATAATTTCGCGGTCCGTGAATTATGAACTTTATTGAGATGAGATGATAGATAATTTCGATTGGAAATCGGAGTTAAGGTGCTTGATTATGTCAGATTATCAAATAGAGAATTTTTTTTTAATTCCGGTATATCTCAGTAATTCTGTGTCATTTTTTCTTGAGTTTTTTTTTCAATTCTGGTATTTGTCAGTAGTTCTGTGTCATTTTTTTTTGCTTAAGAATTTTTTGAGATTTTTTTCCTCAAAATTTAACTCTCGTAACATCGCATCATTGATTGTATAATGTTAATGAAAATATCACTTGCTCATTATTTATCCTATTTGACGTAGTATTTATGAATACGTCTTCTATTCTTTTGTTCTTTTTGTAAATCAAATTAGGAATATATCTCAATAAATTATATCTGCCATCTATTAATTATAAAATTCGGTTTGATCGACGAGAATAGTGGAATGCATTGGAATATTTGAAATAGAACACTGCTCTATTCTTCTGTTCTTATAGATCAAATTAGGCATCCAAAATTATTGAAAAGTTTATTTGAATCACTTTCTTCGAATATTTTTTCTTTATTTTCACTATTCTAAAAGAAAAATGAAATTTATCTTTACAGGTAAAGAATAATGCACGGTTGTAGATGGAATGGGTTTTGTGCTCCTTTGCACTGCTCATTTCATAAAATTGCATTATTTTAAAATTCATTACGAAAGAACCGTCAGCATATGAAACAGTGCCAGGTTTATTGCTTCTGCTATTTATGTTTTTTTTTTGAATTTGAAGAATTCTTTTAGAATTTGAAGTTTATTCATCTGTGATGATTGGAATTACGAAGGTGAATGATATTTCTAGAGAGATATTTCATCATTATAATGAATGAGAAAAAAAATTAACTGATGATTTCTTTTTGTGCTAATTCTTTCCTAATCTTGCCCTATTAAAAATATGGATCATCAAAAATATATTATATAGATCACTATAATCAGTGAAATACAGTCGGAATTTTCTGTTCAAGTTGTTATCCAGCAAATCATTGCATTTGGATCGTTTCAAAATTTCTGGATTATGATGTGAGAGTTGAGAGTTTGAAAATGTGTGATGACTAAAGTGAGAGTAAGACAATGTGCCAACACTTCGATACTAAATATATTATAAAACAGCAGGAGAATGCCCAAAGAGGGCCTTTGGATGGATTAGGTCTGGAATGTGAAAGAAGCGAGCCAGCAGTGGCTAAGGTTGGTACACGAAAATGGCGATATCATCAAGGACGGAATCAATTTTGGTGTGATGGTCGCATCATTATGGCACGGCAGAGTTCCATCTTTCTCTTTACTTTGATGGTTATCATTGGAACAATGGGTCTATTTTTCGTTTTTGAGTAAGTTTTTTAATTGAAATTTTTGATATATTAAGACAGATAGAAAAAAAACAGTTGGAAGAATATCAAAACTCAAAAACCGCAGAAGATATGAGATTTCAGGCATTGTAGCATTTTCTTGTCCACTTCAAGTGCTGGAAAAGAATAACTGTTAAAATGATTACTACCATGATGTCTTATATTAAGTTAAATCTAAATCATTTTCTTGTGTTATATCTCAATAATTTACAGTTTATGAGACGAGACGAGTACTTTTAGGATGTAACTACATCGTAATAGTAAGTAATAAGTAGTAATAGTAAGTATTATGATAAAGATGATAATTAATTAAGTCAGATATAATGTAGCTAGAAAGATTTAAAAAATAGTCTATAATTTACTGCTCGCTGTCCACTTCCGATCTTAATACAGTAATATTTTAGTGCACCTTATCTATTTTGGAATGTTTCACCGGCTCTTCCAATAGTTGCGGCTGTATTACTATGCCTCGTGCTAGTTAATCTATTCAAGACATCATTTTCTGATCCGGGAATATTACCGAAACCTACAAGTTTGGAAGCTATCGAGATCGATCGACAAAATATTGCAGGCAATTCTATCCAAAATTCGTAAATAGACTAACCTTCTTTTGATTAATAATAGCTGAATGTTGGCTTTTGAGTATGTTAACTTCCGAATTTAGTCCATCCTCTTATCAGTATAAGATAGTCGAAATCATTTAGTTATAATTATCCGTATTTTATACATCTGTTCTGTTAACTTATTTTCTTGGAACACATTTTCCTTGAATCAATGTATTAAATGTTCTTTTGAAGCATAACGAAGAATGGATGGTATTTTTTGACTGTTGATAGTGTCTCACTTTTTCTGTTCATTTTCCGAATTTACGTTACTAGCTTCACGTAATTAGAGTTTTCGTTTTTCGAATAATAAGGACGTTTCAGTGTATTTTCAATGATGCGCAATAATAGGCCGTTTTAAAAGCCATTTTCAGAAAGTAGTTATATGTCAGAAGCAGTACGAGCACCACCACGAACGAAAGCAATACGCATTAACGGCCAACTTATCAAATTGAAATACTGCTTCACTTGTCGTTTGTTTCGTCCACCGCGTTCCTCTCACTGTTCCATATGCGATAACTGCATCTTAAACTTCGATCATCATTGTTAGTTTATCACTGAATTTTTTTTTGCCTGCCAAAAAATCGACTTTGTGCTCTGTTTCTTTCAAAATAAAAAAAATAATTCATTTTAGGTCCATGGGTTGGTAATTGCGTTGGAAAACGAAATTATCGACACTTTTATTTTTTTATTGTATCACTCACCGTGCTGACACTATTTGTATTTGCATGTGTATGTCTACATCTTGTTATTTGTAAGTCTTTGACTATTTTTATCTTATGATTTGTAAGTTTTTGAAAAACTCTAAAAAGATAAATTGTCATTTGAAAGATAATTCACTGATCTTGCAGTTACTGAAGTAGAAACTGTAGTTTTGACGAATTTTTTTCCATTTAGTTGTTGATCAAAATTTTCTCGAAATCCTTTTATTTCCTCCAAGTTATAGCTCATGCTTTTTCCAAATATGCTTTGCTTTATTCATTTATGCCTATTGTTTTTAGTAGTGCAATCACGCTTCGTGATGAAAGACGGCTGAATAATGCCAGTTTACGTTCTGTCGCGCAGCTTTTTTAAATAGAATGAAGAGTAGTTATCATGAAATTAAAACTTTTACCTTAAGTGGGTGTTGGATCAAATCGCCCAGCTTCTTGTCTGTAACATATGATTGTTTTTTAGATTAAGATATTTGAGAACAATTTACCTTATTTTTTAACACTCACTGATGTTCGTTCAGGTCATATTTTATGGGAGAAAATTTAGATACTCAGAGTTCAATGTTTTATATATCATAGCAGATGTTATAATTAAACATGTGTGCTAGTTTTTAAAGTGTAAAGCATGACAAAAAAAAACTAAATAGAAGTTAATGCAACTTCTGCTTTATTTTTGTTTTCTTTTATCATTTGTAAAAATGCCTTTTTATTTGTTGCAGTGTCACAAAAGGAGAATGCGTTTCTGGGTGCAGTAAGACAAACCCCTATATCGCTTGTAATTGCTTTAATATGTTTTTTCTCCATTTGGTCAATATTTGGTCTTTCCGGTTTTCACACATATTTGCTATTAACGAGTCAGACAACAAATGAAGATATTAAAGGAACATTTAATTCGAAACGTTTGCCACATATACAAAATCCATATACTACTGGCTCCATATTTTCCAACTGTTTTCGAACGCTGTGTGCTCCAGAACCTCCAAGGTTTGTAGTCTCTTTGCTTAATTTTGTTATTACAATTAGTCTTCTCGTAAAGTCAAATCTTTTCATGCTGTAACTAATTTGCATTATTCAAACTAAAAATATATAAAGAAAAAAAGCAAGGATTTAAAAGTTCATTGCATTTAAAAGAATTTGATCAATTTTAAATCCGTTGAAAAATTTTGAAAACAGATCGTCGTATGATGAAATTAAAAATGAAAGGAAAAAAATCATCGCTTTAGGAAATGAAGGAATCTTGCATGGGTTCTGTCTCATTTCTTCTCGTTAAAGCGGTGGATTGTAGTTGATTTACAAAAATATTTCTCCAAAAAGTGCTACTTTTTTTCAGTTTAATTGACCGAAGAGGAATTGTTGAGCCTGAACCAACTGTGATAGTGAAGAACTATGGCGTAACTGGTGGTTCAGAGCGGCGACCATATGAAATTGTTTTAGGCTAATTTTTTTATTTATTGAGGATCTGGATGGAGAGATATTTCATGTAACTAATGACAAACAATTTTTATGTTCCTTTTTTCATCTATCCTCTATGATCGAGGGAAGGGTTCTGTCTTCTGTTGATTTTAAAGACTTTAGTATGTTTGTTTATTTATGATAAATTTAATAAGTCGAAAAATCAAATTAGTGGGATAGGAAACTATATTAAACAAAAACGAAAATAAATTGAGGCGGGCTTTCAGCGGAAAAAAAATTCATTTTCCTAAAGCTATAATCACACTAGAAGGCGATTTTTTGATTCTGATTGCGAAAGTCTTTCCAGATTTTACCGTATTTCCAATTTTTTTTCCATGCACAGCTGTATTTTTCTTGTTAGAGCATGAAAACCTCCATCTTTATCTTCTGTCTCACTTGAGAAGTGTGACTTATGCAATAATAATTTTGAAATCACGAAATAGGAGACGTTCATTTCAGAAATGACTCAATGCAGACCCATTCTGGGCTTCATATCGACGTTTTACCAAAATATTATTTGTTTATGTCTGTTGATTTTTTACGAAACAAAACTCACGTATCTTTCAACTCTCTTAGAGCCTAATTTTCTAGTGAAATTCTTTGCTCGTCGAAGAAAAAAAAGTTGGATCTCCCAAACTAGTATTTCGTGTGTTTTGTTTACTATATATTTCACTTCGTTACTGGTTTCTTTCGACTTCTCATCTTAAACTGCTGCATGATTTGCTTTCATGATTTTTTGATAATATTCGCTCTTGATAAGTATCTGTGAACATATTTGGAATAGTGCCATTTTAATATGAAGTTAGTTTTTCTTTTTTTTTTCAGATAAAAATCTTTTTTTTTCTTTGTACTTTCTACATAAGTATAACATTTTTTATTCTTAACGTATGACGAATGGTTGCTAGATAGTATTGAAAGGAAATATATCCAACAGATTTGTTACCAATCAAAAAAAAAAATATTCCGATTGACAGCTAACACTATTTACGATGTGAAAAACGAAAAACAAAACGATGAGTTGTTTATGATTCTCTTCGCTAACAGTAATTGGGAATCTCTTTATGGAATCAATATTCTGTTCTATATGTATTAAGAAATACACACGGAAGAATTCACAGTACACTACGTGATTTACACGTCAGAAGTATCCCGAGATTATGCTTTTACTATTTGCTATTCGTGCTTAAACCCTTAGCATCTTGTCCTTCAGTCACCAACATATATAGAGTTTGAGAAATAGAGTGCTTATATAGAGTTACTAACGACAAATTTTGAAGAAAAAGGACAGTGTAATGAGAGACAAACAGAGAGTAGGAGAGGGAGAGCAAGATATGAAATAAAGATTGAGGTATAATTTTTAGTTTGATGAAATTTTTTTTTCATTTTAAATTACGCCTACTCTTACTGTCAGGCTAATTATTTATTTCCGAATTTCAAGAGAAATTTTTAGTTTTCCGGAAGGATTCATTAAGTTTTGCAAGGGTAGGAATTGTTAATTTTATTTCAGTAACTGTTTCCAATTTTTAACCAATTAAATTTCGCTAGAATACTCGAATTACAATTCATTTTATAGTTAGATTAAATTTTGGAAAGTAATTTGGTGCAATTAAATCTGTGGAAAATTCGTCAAATGTTTGTTGCAATATTTTATAAATGGATTGATAAATTTGAAATATTTTGTTTTTAAGAAAATAATGAAACAGATAACGCGACCATGCCGGATATTATGGAATTTGCAACGGCAAAGGAATATGCTTATGTTTACACCAGAAACTGTTGTTCCTATACTAACATTACCAACTAATTATGTGCCATTAGAGGTTTTTTTTTTTTCAAACTTATTTCTAGGTAATATCGAAGATAGTAAATCTTTTGGATGTTTTGTTTCAAATATGAAATTTCGAAATTGCCTCCAAATTAATTTACCTATTTAATAATTTTCGCAATTGATTTGAAATGTATTCGAAATATTTCTTTAAATTTCTATTACATTTCCGTATTTTTTACTCTAGTTCGCTATCGAAAACGAGGAATTTTGATAGGAAAGGACAGATGGTTTGCTTTTAAGTGAATTATTATTCGTATGATAATTTGTTTTCCTTTTTTTTAGCGTTCATTTGAATCAGTACGATATTTCTCACAACAAGGACAGCATCACTCAAGACCTAAAAATTTCATCAAAAACTTACTAGAAAATATACGAGAAGAATTTGAAAAAAATAAAGAATTACAGGTGGAATTTTTTCCATCCTTTAGTTTGTCAAAATAACTGTTAATTTAAGATAGGAAAACTGTTCAAAAGATAAGAATTATTGAGATGATATCATATTTAATAACTTTTCATTATACAATCTATTATTATTATTGTTATTGGTTCGTGATCATAATTAGTGAAAATAGTGTAATTAAAACATTAACTTTCCGATTTTTACAATAGAATCGAGAAGTTTTTTCTACATAGTGGCAGTTGGGGTATTCTACTAATTAACTATCATTTATATAGAATGTTTTCTGACGCTATTAAGCAGCTCGATTTAGCGAGCTCTTTTTTGAATTACCGTACTTTATCAATTTTTTATTATGTTACTCATCTTAAATGAATTTTTTTATAGGAAAGTAGACGACAACTGGATGAAAGATTAAGAAATTTGAATGACAGTGAAGCTCTAAAAGAAGCCAGAAGGAAATTTGTGAGCTGTTTTCTCATTGTTTCTTATTAATTATTGTTTTACAAAATACTTCATCATTCTTCACGAATTTATAGTCATCTTTGTTTGTCATTTCAATGCATAGATTACTATTACGCTTATTGAATATTGTAGGAATTAATCGAAAAAGAAACCTTGAAAAGTTCTCAAATTATTCAAAACAAGGTGAATGAAGTTCGTGACCATATATCAAAGGTAAGTTATCTGGCTTTCATAGTTTTTCTAATTTTTCCGAACAGAACCTTATTGGTAACTTCTAACTCATATAGTACAAGCCATTAGTTAAAATCTAAAAATTTTAAAAACTGGAAAAATAATTGTCAGCAGGGATTCTTTTTCTTGTGTAGTCAGAATAAAGTGGTTTATCAAGAAAAGTTTATTTTAAAAATTTATTACTGTTATATATAGATGATAGTGGAAGTGCAGAAGACAGAAGCAGGAAAAAAGCTTTCTTTGGCTGCAGAAGAAGTATTGAAGCAGGCGAAGATTGCTGCAGAAATAATCGAAAAGGCAGCAGAACAAGTTGGAGACAACCACTTGTATCAGAGTGTTAGTTCAGTAAGTGCATGAATGATGCATTATATGTGTCGTCTAATTCATAAGATTTAACATGAACATTTTTGCGGTTCCGTGAATGCAAATTCAAATGGGCAGTATAATAGAAGTTTCGAAAAACTGGAGACCAAACTAAAATTCTGTAATGTGTCGTTATAGGAAAAACAAATGATGATGACCACTAATGTGCATTTCATCAAATAAATTCTATTTTGAAACTTTGCAGTCAGTGAAAGTGATCAAAGACGAGGTTGATAATATTGTCGATGTACGGATGTATACTCGACCAGGTTATACTTCTCTTGTTAATGTTAATTACTTTTTTTGGCAATTTCTTGACAAAATTTAGTTTTATAATTTTATATCTATGAAAAGGATAAAAAATTCATTGAGTGGTGCCATTTGGATTTTCTAAAGTATTTCAGATCAATTAAGAATGCGCTCAGCATCCTTTTCCACTTACACTGATCGGATTGTGGAAGCTAATCCGTAAGTATCGTTTTAATTAGTTAAAATAAATATTAATATTAGTTGTAAATTTTCGTGGAATTTTAATTGGTTTGACGCATTGTTTCGCATAATGTATACGTTAGTTTATGTTCATAATAATCTTAGCAATACTAGAACTTTTAGTAGTGCTTCCTATAAATAAGGTATCTTTAGTGTTATTCATCTTACATGGAAAAATGACATTATAGCTTTTAGATCCTTTTGTATTATAATATTTTTATAATGTCGAATATTGTCAAAGTTTTCAGTATCTTTATGTTTTTCACTAATTTATAATTAAATTTCTGCAGAAATGCAACTGGTATGGAGCTTCATAAAGAATCCAAGTGGTATGCTGGATGGAAAACTTTCTCCGAAAATAATACTTATTATAACAGTATGTTTATTGTTAAATTTTAATAAATTTTGAGCTGTCAAAGTTAAATATATAACAAATTTCTTGATCTAATGTATAAGAAATTTAGTAAAATTTTTACTTTTTTTTAAAAACTGGACTGAATGGTATTACTGTTATTTATTCTGTCGAATGAATGTCTCACTTTTCTATTAAAATATTAATACAATTATTTCGTTCCAGAAATTTTGGACTGGAAAATGCGTTTGGATGAAAGCGATAATTTCGCACTGAGAATGGTTCGAGGATTTACGGATAAAGTTTCCTCACTACTCGGTATGTTCTCAGAAATTTATTTCGCTGAAATTGGTTAGTAAGATATCTGATATCGTGTAATGGAATTCGCATTTTCATTAATGATATTGATACGCACACAGGAAACAAATTTTAATATAAAATTTTTAAAGTATCCTGATAACATATGTCACTAAAAGGTTCCATTTGAATCAACTATATTTTTTAGCCTGATTATTATCATATTACATCGCATTGAGATTTAGAGCAATATTTAGCGAAATAATAATTTCCTGACTTTTAAAAAATAAAAAAAGCAATTGAATTTTTGTACAAAATATTCCAAACAAATTTAAATTTAGGAGGTCATAGTGAAATATCAGAAGCGCTTTCTGAAATTCAGAAAGTTGATCCCAATTTCGATAAAAATGAATGGTTGCGTTTTTGCGAAAAAGAAATAATCCCGAACGTTCTGGAGGCGCTCATTCGTGGTGATTTGAACATTCTCAAAGATTGGTGTTACGAAAGAGTTTGTTTTTTTTTTGGATTTTTCCATTTTTTTTCAAATTTCCTTGGAATTTCTTAGCTTTTTCAGCTCCATAAAATCCATGTAGATGAAATTTTTATGAAATAATTTGCAGGCTTATAATATGTTATCGACAATTGTTAATGAATACAAAAAGGTCAACTTTAGTACAGCAGACAGTCGCGTTATCGATATCGATAAAGTTGAGGTTCATCATTACCTCATTATGAATAGCTTCATAATTTTCTCATTCATTTAAGAAGATGACTTCGTGGCTGCTGTTTGACTGTTTATTCAATGCAGTTATTCATTCTCAGATTTTAAACTTGAAAAGATGATGATGAAGTCGGTTTTTGCTTTCCATTTTCGATAGTTTTTGCTCTGAAAGTACTTTTACTGTAAAATCTATAAATGTAATGGAAAGCCAATTTATGTTGTAATTTATTTAACTGATTCATACTAAACACAACGCAAGAAAGATTTTTAAAAAAATGAAAATGATTTTTAGTCAAAAATGTAATTTTTAATGCTTTGGTGTATTGAATATTTTAGATGGTTACTGGTAAAATGATGGAACATGGGCCGGTAATAATAATCACTTTTCAAGCCTATATGGTAAATGTTGTGAGAAATATGGAGGGGAAAGTTGTAGAAGGTGATCCGGTGAGTTTCTCGTTTCAATGCTCTTTTCACATAAAACGGAAGTAGTCCACATTTAGTTCATTGCGAATTAAGATTTACTCAAGTAAAACGTAGCCTTTGTGCACTTAATTAATTTTGTAAGTGCTTAAATAGTATCACAAGAATTTTTTTGATTTTTTATGTTGTTAGTCAGGTGAACAGAATTTTTAATACTTCAAGTTATTCTAGTATCAAACAAAAAAGTGTTTGGGTATAGCTTTGTATTTTTAGCAACAACATTTTAACTAGTTAATCAGTATACATTTGAAATTTCAAATTGTTATGGAATTTACAGAATAGTCCAGTACGTGTTCATCATGTATGGGTAATGTGTCGTGATATGGAAGAATATAATCCAAAGGTAGCATGGAAAGTGCTTGAAGTGCACATGCAGAAGGGTAATTTATCATTCTAATCCAACTTTTTTTGTTCTGATCACTTCGAGTTGCTTTTTTTTCTTATATCTGTACCAAATTTTACTGCTAGTGCAAATTGAAATCTTTTTTTTCGCCAAATTTAGCAATGGGACTTCAAATTTCTGCTTAAAGAGCTGTAAGTACGAGGGTTAATTCCATATAGAAAATTTGAAAAATCAGATTCAAATGATATTTTTTTCACTGAAAAGTATTACAGAAAATGCCTCCGAAAAGCGATTTTTTTTAATGAACTTTTACTTGTTCACGTCATTCATATTTGTTTACATTAATTTTGCACTTTTGTTCCGGTTTTTATTCTTTCTTTTCCAACTTCTATAAATGAAATCATTAAGTTCTCTTTTGTTATAAGGAACGGTGCAGTTTAAGATTTTAGTAGTAACGGGTAGATAGATGAAATGCTAGAATTGTTGCTAAAGTTTTTTTTTCATATTAAAGAAATTCTTTTAATTATCGCGACATTCATTATTTGATTTTACTTTTTTTATTCCTTTTGTCATTCTGCAGTCAATTCGTTATTATTGCTCAGTGAATTTGATTTTTGCTACTCGTGTTGTGTTATGTATACTTGAAACCTGAATGATTATTTATTTCGAAAATTCGGAAACTTTTTTGTTGTGTAATTTTGACTAGGAATTTTCCAGGACTACGATACATTTCCTGGATTAGAGATCTTATTAATTTAATATTTTTATAGCATATCTTCCTTTAATATTAAAATTGTATCAAATCTCATAGGTCTTAAATTAAAAAAGATTCTAAATTATGGACTAGATGAAGAATGAGTTTGTTAAAGCTCATTATATTTTTTTGGTACAGTATCACATGGTTTGAATTGAAAAATTATTTGACATCATAAGTTTTCCGTAAAAAATCAGTAAGTGACTATCACTGGTTTGTTTCGGAAATTAATCTGCATGAAGCTTATAATGCCAACTATCAAAAATTCAATGCATCCATTGGTGAAAAATTATCATTTTCAAAGGAAACTAAATTGGTGCCATAAAAATTTTCACTTCTTAAAGCGTGATTAGTAGTGGCAATGTTCTATTTCCTTTTGAATTTCGATCAATGTTTTCAGTGTGATTTTAATTATGCTGCGTTCTATTGTTGTTAAATGATTAGTTGTCATGATTTAGCTACAATTATTAGTTACATTTTTCAAATAACAAGCTGTGATATGAAAGTACAAAATAATAATGATCTAATAAATTCTTCTAATGTTATATACTTTGAAGACCTGTTTCAATAAATGCAATTAGATATCGGAAAACGATATAATATATGAACGTATATTACAATTTAAACTATTCATTTATAAGTTTAGAATATTGATAGTAACAATTTATGTTACACGTTGATGAATTTGAATTTAATATTAATAATGATTTGTTTTGTGTAAAGTAACATATCATAATAGTTTAATTTTTGTTTATCATGCGTGATAAAAAAGCAAATAATTTTACTGGGTATTTGTATACTTAATTTTGATCCGAATGAATGGATGGTTTCATTATCTTCAGTGCTACCAAACAGGGCTAAACATTATGAATCTTCAAATGATATTGTATTTTTCAAAGTAGAAATCAATCGATTTAAATTTTGCATTCTAAATCAGTACCATTGACAAAGTTGAATAAATTTAGAAAAAGAAAAGCTTATATGAGAGAATAATTAGGTTTTAAAGTTTGAAAGTTTACATGATGCAATTTGAAGGGATTGCAAAAGTGAAAAGTTTGCAATCAATTAATTAGCTACAGTTGTATAAGTTTAGCATACAAGGTGTTAACCTTTCAACTTGCTTGATATTAATATTGAAAATTAAGCATTGTAAAATTTACAAATTTATAGGCAAAATTTAAATAACAAAAGCAAATTAATTAATTGATTGAAAACTTCTTACTTTTGTATTCTCTTAATTTTCATCAAGTAAACTTTAAAACTTTAAGACTAGTATCAAAAATAATTAATTTAAAATTCAATTTTTTTTTTTAATCAATTGAAAAGACGATATTTTTCTTGATAGCATAAAAGAAAAATCATACAAAAATTTCTTTGGGAAATTTTAACCCTGAAAAAAATGAATTTTTATTCAGATTAGAGATCAATGGATTTTTTTTTGACAAATATTATCCTTTGTTATCAATTTTCAAAAAAAGAGAAAGGTTGATGAAGAGAGTGAAACGGCTGTTTATTTGTTAGTGTAACCTGATAATGATATTGGGCGATGATGAATTCTTGCAATTCTGATAATGAGATATCATGATTTCATGATTTTGTGGTACTATAGTATATTATTGCTAATTTGTTGAAATCAGTAGTTTAACAGCTATCATATTACAAAAATAATACTTAGTAATATGATTATTTTTTATGATTTCAAAAAATCAGATAAAATTATTTTTCGTAATATTTCTTAGTTTATAATATAATAAAAAATTATTACAAATAGTTCGTAGAAAAATATTCATTTCTTTTATAATCGTATCATGTGCAAGATTATTATTACTGGTAATTATTACTGTTATTTTATGATACTATCATATTACTGTTATTATCATACCGTAATAATGATAATAACTATTATTTATAAGAGATAAATCAATCGATTTATAAGTTTGATATCAATTGCTTTATAAGTTTATAAGAGATTAATCAGTTGATTTTTATATTTATAAGTGAAATCATTTATAAGAGATGAATCAATCGTGATAATGATAATTATTATCATCTATGAGAGGTATACTGTTATTATCATACCGTAATAATGATAATAACTATTATTTATAAGAGATAAATCAATCGATTTATAAGTTTGATATCAGTTGCTTTATAAGTTTATAAGAGATTAATCAATTGATTTTTATAAGTAAAATCATTTATAAGAGATAAATCAATCGTGATAATGATAATTATTATCATCTATGAGAGGTAAATCAACTGATAAGATTCTCTAATTAAACCGCAAGTAATTTTTAGTCAAAAAATCTAGAAATAGTCTAAAAATTATTTGCGAATCGAATCAGATCTAATCAAAGAATCTTATCAATTGATTTATCTCATATTTGTTACTATTTCAAATTATTTCTGAAATTTGGTCAAAGTATCTAAATTTAGAAAAAATTATAGGCAAATAATACTTAGTAATATGATTATTTTTAGCGCTAAAATGATATAATTTTAGTGATTTTTTTTAGTTTATAAAAAAAATTATTACAAATAATTCATAGTTTTTACTTTTTAAACTTTTGCTTTTTACTTTCAGTATCATTAATTTACTAATTACAGTTTATTTATTGGAATCTGAATAAAAAGAATATTTCGGGAAAAACATGAGAATTTTTTTTCTTTTAAAAAATGTTATTAATAGCATCAAATTTCACTTTCATTTCAATTTTTATTATTTCATTTTATCATTTTATCATTTCATCATTTTATCATTTTATCATTTTATCATTTTATCATTTTATCATTTTATCATTTTATCATTTCATCCTTTTATCATTTTATAATTTCATCATCTTATTATTTTATCATTTTATCATTTTATCATTTTATCATTTTATCAGTTTATCAGTTTATCATTTCATCATTTTATCATTTTATCGTTTTATCATTTTATTTTATCATTTCCATCTTCCGTTTCAATTCTTGCACCGATCTTCATAATTTCATGCATTTTTTTTCGTTTCATGAAAGAATTAAATAACAAAAAATAAAATTGAAAGATTTTTTTGTTTTGTCGATGAAAAGTGTCTTTAATCAATCTTTTCAATCAATCAAAAAGTGAAGCAAAAAAAAAAGAAAGAAATAAGGAGAAAGGAACTTTCAAACTTAATCATTACGTCTTACTTTATCTTGTTTGCAAAAAAAAAATTCCTTACATTCCACTTTACTTTAATTACTTTATTACTTTACTTTACTTTACTTACCTTATTACTTTACCTTACTTTACTTACTTTATTACTTTACTTTACTTCTTACATTCTACTCGGAACAAAAAATTTATGCTAGTAATTTTTGGGAAAAAAAATGATTATTCATTATTTATGAAATGAAAAAAAGGAGATGGATGATAAGCAAAAAAGAAAGAAATAAGGAGAAAGGAACTTTCAAACTTAATCATTACGTCATACTTTATCTTGTTTGCAAAAAAAAAAAATTCCTTACATTCCACTTTACTTTACTTACTCTATTTATTTTACTTTATCACTTATTACTTTCATTATTAAGTGAAAAAAAAAGCGATGGATAATATACGTCTCTAATAAATTTAAGAGATCTTTAATAGACGTCAATTTACACGTACGATTGTTTATTTAATTGTATGCGTGACTTGTTATGATTAACAACATTTGCATATACATATAAAAAGAATATATATATATAAACCAGGTAAATATAAATTTAAGTATTATTTCTCATAAATGAATCGAAATAAATGTATATGGATATATAGAGAAATGCTAAAATATATTTTCAGTTCTATCGGTTTAACAGAATGCGGAGTAGGGTAAAAAAGGAAACCGGTTTCGTTGTTGATTATATGATTATCAATTAATTAATTAATTAATTAATTAATTAACAGAGAGAGAGAGAGAGAACTGATGATTAGAGTTATCTAATTTCAGCAATGATAACAATGTATCATGCATATGCTTCATCTCGCCTTCTCTTATCTGCTGACTATTTTAATACTTTTAAGAAAAAACGATATTAGGAAATATCTATTAAAATTTATTCCTATCATAATTTAGTACTAAAATTAAAATATCATAATAACTGATATGATATTTTAGGTTTTTAGTTATCACATGAAAGATAATTTAAAGTTTACTTTCATTATTAGTGATATTTTTAGCAATATTAATTTTGTATTCAATGATAGCGAGATAAATGTGTGTTACATATTTGATTTGATAAATAATTAAGCAATTAATTTAAAATAAATTTATTTTATAAATAAATTTGAATAAAAACTATGATAAATTGATATTATTGATTGTTATTTTCATTAATGATCAATTATTGAAAGTAGAGAATGCACTTGGAACAGTTCATAAGTGACAGATTCATCATTCGATTCGGTTGAAGAAAAACAGCAGCTGATATGTTTATTCTTTAAAATAATTTTAAACAAAACAGGTGCTCGTTTATTTTTCCGCTCAATAACTCTTAACTTTAAACCATTATCCTAGCTAGAAAACTTGAAATCAAAGAAGAAATGATAATTGTAATTGATAACTTCCGGTAATAATTTAATCATTTAATATTATCCAGACTATCTTGTAATTTCAACGATTTTATAAGATAAAAATTTCAACTTATATTCAATTCAATACTTAATGCTATTTCTTTTACTTACTTACTTGAATAAGAAGAAATGTTTGAAATACTTTCACTTCATATCATTCTCCCCATATTTCTTTCTAACTTTTTCATAGAATTGTTGTAATAGTTCAATAACATTTGAAAAAAGCAAAAACGAAAAGAGCAAGTGATAATGATATGATTACATAGGTCAAATGATATTTCGTGATAGGAGACTTCGTTTTTAGTTATCACATGAAAATGTGTGTCATCGGATTGTCAAACAAGAATGTTTGTTTTAATCATTTTAACCCAAAAAAAAAAAATTTGCTTTAATGCTTTAAGGGAATGATTTTACGCTTAACATTGATTAATGAATTCTACGTTTGACAAATATAAGCAAACTATTGTTAATCGTTCCATTCTCGATAACTGGATTAGAAGTCATGATGAAAATAATGATAGTAATAAGTAATTTGTATGTTTATTAGTATAATATTTTAAAATAATGATAAATAGTAGCATTCGAGTAATAGTAGTAATGAAAAGATGTAAGTAATAATGAGCATAATAATCTAAGTGCTATCCATTTTTTTATTTTAAACTAAAATATTATTAGTGAACTGATAATGATGCATACGTCATATCATCTGTTCATTTTAAAATATTGTTAAATGGCTTGCTTTCGAATAATAGTTGAAGAACAGTGAAGGGAAAAAATTGTTTCTGTTGAATTATTGAAAAATCTTAGAAGGGATACAATTAATTACAACTAATGAAATGGGAATAAAAAAATTTTTTAAATTCTTATCACTGATAACACTCACTTACACGATAATTTCGCTCATTGAGAAAACTTTTCAAGAAATTTATCATTTCTTTGGGGGCAAAATAGCTTATTGATTCTTATGCGAAAATATCATCTGATATTACTGATTATAATTATTACGATTAATCATATTAATAGCTCATAATAGTGACAATAATAATAATAAAAACTCTTGATTTTATAATTCTTAATTTTATAAAATTTATATTTAAATTTAATGAATGTGAATAAATAGCGAGATCAATCGATAGTAATTATCAATAAATATAATAACAATAAATAATAATAAGCAGCAATGATCAGTAATAAACTAATGAGAATAAATTAATAACAATAATAAATTAATAATAATAACAATAAATCAAAAATAATAATAAA